>VDFB02278890.1:0-15445 GCA_007258455.2 Sequoia sempervirens
AAAATTAAATAAATGATTCAATTAAAATTAAAATATATATATTAATATATAAAATCATAATAATTTGTATAATATATATTAATATATATAAATATAGATTAAAAAAACCTACAAAATAAAATAACCTATCTTATATATTAATATAACATATTTACCTACAAAATATTACTTTCAATAACATAAGATATAAATAGAAATAATATATATAAATTCTACATTAATATGGGTTATATATATAAAATTAATATAAAATATAAATGATGAAAAAAAACTTATTAATGAAAAAAGGAGGCATATATTAATTTAAATTATGCCATAAAAGTATTAAAAACATAGATAACAAAGATATTAGTCTAATTAATGGAAAGAATAATACAATTTTTATTTCATTTTATTATTTTAAGAGTCCAAAAGTTAATTGATTTTTGTGAAATTTTCTTTACTAAAAAATAACAATTACATTCTTACAAAAAATATAAAATAAGTAACATTTATTTATTTTAGAAAGATAATGACTTTATAAAGAAAAAAATAAAAATCATTCTTTAAAATTTTTTTACTTTCCTTTCCTACCTTACCTTCCCTACAAATGGGTCAATAATACACATAACTTTTTAATTAATTTTTATAATTTGTAAAGTTAAATATTTTATAAGTTGACTTTACAAAATTGAAATTTATTTTAATTATTTTACAATATTGTTTTTAATTGATTGAAAACTAAATTATTAATAACTAGTTAACTAGAAAAGTCAAACTCAATACTTTGCAAGTACTAATAATAAAACATATATATTATATAAAATATAAATATTTGATAACTCTCCAATATCAAAACAATTAAAATAACTTCGATTAAAAGCAGCAAAATCAAAATAAAAAATTAAAGAATAATATACATAAAAAATTAATTTGTAAGTACATACAATCAATGTAAACATCACAAGTATGAATTTAATTTTTTAAAATATAAAGTGTTCAGCTATAAACACTTTGTATGCTTCTATTAAAAAATTCCAATTCTAAATATTATTTGGATATCTATTTGTCACGATCCGACAATATGATAATAAATCGCTTCATGCTTTTCGAAAATGTGATCTTTATTTTTAAAGCTATTTGCAGATTCTATATTTATTCACTAGGAAATCTATTTAGAAATGGATTTGAAGATATTAACACACTCAAATTTAATTGTAATTTTACTTGGCCAAATTCCTTATAAGGATGGACCTTTTATACCATAATAAATGATTTTTAGTGGATTTTTAAAAATAAAATAGTTTCATTTACAAATTTATAATTACTTAATTAATTTTTAATATATATTTTTTACAATTGAAAATGAGAATGTGTGGAATGGAATAAAAAAAAATTACTAATGAAAAAGTTATTCATATATAAAATTTATATTTTATAATAATAAAAAAATATTTCTTAGGACTTATAAAGAATTTCTTTCATATATCAAATCTCATTCAATTTATATTTTATGAATTAACATGCATATCTTAAATATAATTTTCTAAAAAAATTTAATGGTTGAGTTGTGGCTTATAAGTCATGAAAAATCAAGGATCATGAGATAAATTAGGTCACACATGGCTTAGAGTTGGTTGTCATTGCAAACTCTAAAGTTGTGAAGGTACTATCTTTTGGGTAAAAAGAATTGAGCTTAAAATAGATAATAGAAGTTATATCTTCCTTTTTATTCAAGAAATTTGAATGCACGCTAGAGGAGATGGCTTGAACTATTATGTGATTTTTATCTAGACATTGCCTATGTCAAAAGCAAACAAAATCAAGTATTTGATGCTTTAAGCAGACAAAAACCCTTGGTTGCAATTTTAGGGGTATAGTCTAGAATAAGTTAGAAAATTCATGAACAATAGAAAATGGATCCATTTTATTCAAAAATATGCACTCTAGCAATTAAGAATATTGAAAAATTAGGATACTCTTTTGATATGGATGACGTACTAATGTTTTTGGAATGAATTTATATCTCTAAAATAAAAAATTAGTAATAACACCTAATGCTAGAAGCACATAAAGTACCATATTCTTCTCATCTTCATGTAGTTGAAATGTTGTAGAAGTAGAAGTTGTACTTTTATTAGCTTAAAATGAGGTTTGATGTATCAACATTTGTGACAAGATGTTTGGAATGTCAAAAATTTAAAGTAGAACGCAAATATTTGGGCGGCTTGTACTACCTTCATGATGTTCCTAGCCATAAATGGTATGGGTTCATTATTGTGTCACTTACCATAACATCACTAACCCTATTAATGTGAGGAAACTTACAAATGATAAAAGTGGTTTTCATGTTGTGTCGTGTTATATTAAGAAAGGTTTATATGCTCATGTTTTCTTAGTGGATTGAATTAATAAATGTTTAATATGTTTTCCTATTATCATATTATTGCATCATGAAAGTGGAAGATTTAGATGTTTTAGTGACTCATATTACCATACCTTCTATTATAGAACTTAATTATTCTGAATTGATTTTTGTTTTTTATAAAAAGGTTGGTAAGATGACTATTTATATTATATAATAATAGAGGTTACATAATGTTTTCCATAGTAGTATCTAGATCATATTTTAATACAAAATGTCAACTGTTGCATTTGGATACAACAAAGTTGACCATCCCTTCCTATTTGATGATTAACTTCTTTCCTATTGGAAATATCAATTGTTTGAAATTAACAAAACTAGTTGGCATTACAAAATTCTGTAAGTAGTTATTATATTTATTTATGCCTTCTGTATAGAGAAGCTATCTTCTTTGCCATCTTTACTCATAATCTAATTATGTGGAGGGGATGTATCAAATTTTGCAGTAATGTTCATGTCAAGAAGGATTGGTTGAAGGCCTTTGTGTTGCATTTGATTCCTTAGTGTCAATCTCTCTTTACTACAATGGAATAGGATGGAGGAATTGAAAAAATGAATAGGTTGATCTATCAAATTTTCCTTCTATATCCTTGTAAATTTTAACAATGGGTAGAGAGAAAAGGAGTAGACATAGATTAGTGATAGGTAGTTAATACTCTCTTGTTTCTATGAATATTCCAAAGATTAATAGAACTATGAAGAAATAATAGCTATTGAATCCTATATTTTCTTAATTATAAGGAACATAGGTCTTCTCTTGTTAGTGTTGTCCTCTTGTGCTTGTAATGATTCAAAATCTATATGCATTATCTATTTGTTTGATTTCAAAATTTATAAGATTATTTGAGTTTGCAAAATTTACCTTGTAAGAAAACCGCATATGTATTACTTACTGTACCATTTCTTATAATTATATGATTTAGGATCATGCCAGTTGCTATCAAAAGTTATGGGTTAATGATTAAGGCAAAGATATTATTACTTGGGATTCTTATGCTAATTTTAAAGAATATAGTATAATTATGCTTATTTCAAAATTAACTCTAGTCCATACCTTCATGTTGATTAAAAAACTAAAAGAATGTTATGGTGGTTGTCTTCATGTAGTAGGCCTCCCACTATTATAGGTGGATTTTCCCTTCGAAATTTTTAAAGCATTTTTTGTAGTAGATGGACTTGATATAGCCCTCTACTTGCATGTGGTTAGCCGCATTGTGAACCCATTTGTATGAGTGCATTTCTTGAGAAATTTATATTCTTACTTAGTGAGAGAATTTAATTTTCTCCATATGCATATTCATCACCTAGTTGTGTATTATGCATGTGTTGTGGTGGTAGTGCTAGCATTGTAAAGGGACAACACTTATGTAAGTTTGTGGGAAAAATAACTTGTATTTGTTATGATTTTTAAAAAAATTGGACCATCTATTTCATGTGATAATGTATAATGTTAAGTTGGGGATGAGAAGGAGACAAAACCACCAATCCACAACTCAAACCAAAGGTAATTAGGCTCTAATAACACTTGTAAGGAAGCTAAGGTAGCGGAACAACTTCTTACACTAATCTTGAGAGGAGTATAATGCAAAAATTTACAGATCTTTACAATATTTACAAAAAAATAAACATAAAAAAATATAATATCATGCATACCACAACACAATGATTTATGTGGGGAAAACCCTTTTTGGAGAAAAACCCCACACTCCAAAAGCCACCCAAAATATTATTCAGAAATCATAAAGATTACAATATACTTGTAGAGCAATCTTCTTATAGGAGTATCACCAATCAAAGATTCAAAGGCAACACAACTGCTATAAGAACCTCATAACACGTCACAATACATAGTAATAATATAAGGCCCTCATAAAATATGATTTCTTTCTATGACAAGTCAAGCAAACAAAATATTGATCATCAGATTTGAGACCTAATGGTGAACGGTCCATATTTACAATAATAAAATATACATAAAATTTAGTTTTCGAGGGAATTGCCCTTGACCCCTCACATGGGGTTACCCTCACCCCCTCCCCTATGCCTCCCGTGTTTACGTATCAATAGTACCTTATGTAATTTCAAGGTTGAGATACATTTTCCCAAAAAAAATGATTTGATTGATCCACAAGGCCAAAGGAAATTAAGAAAATACAAGATATTAAACAAAGATAGAAGAAAAAATAATGGAAAAACAATTTTCATAAAGATAATTTAGGATGGCCATGAGTCAAGGTGCAATTGAGTGCTAGAGTGTTTCAACATGTTACAAAGGTTGTGGTTAGTGCCATTTTGGTTCTCTCATTGTCTAGCTATGTACCCTTGTTTTTCGTGATAAAACTTTGGCTATGGGGTGTTTTTCATTTTGGCACATGGGGTAAATGGGCTCCCACCAGGGTTGAGCTCAGTGTGCTAAGTGTTCATGTCTCAGATGGCTAGATCTTTCTTTTCTTCCTTGCCTTGTGTTTTTCTTTGCCTGGCGGAGGTGGGACCGGAATGGAATCAGGTTTTGGAACCTTTCTCATGCTTATGGTTTTGGGTTTTGCTCCGACCCCAGCTCCGCTCGCTTTGTTTTCCTTTTGCTTTTGGCGGGGGCAGAACCGGGTCGGGGGTTTGTCTTGGAACTTTTTGCGAGGTTCCTATTTCCATTTTTCCTCCGACTCCACGTTTCTTTGTTCTCCTTTTGTCCCATCTCCGACTCCGTGTCTTTCCTGTCTCTGGCTCTGACTTGGTCTGGTTCCTGTTCCGCTGGTCTTTTTATTCATTGACCTGCCTGGCTGGTGCACTTGCCACTTGGTCATTTTTATGCCCCATTTTTCCATTCGTTACTGGCCCCGCTTCTACTTCGGCGTGACTTTTGGCTCGGCATTCTGACCCTCTTGTCTCCCCGAGTCCTTATCTTCTTGATGGTTGTGTCGGGAGATGTCTCCCCGACCCCCATTTGTCTGCCGACTATGGTGGCCCCTTTTACTCTTCGCAGGACTTCCTTCGGGTGTGACTTCACCATGATGTCCGGGTCATCCAATTTGAAATGTCCCGAAGTTGCCTTAACGGCAAGAAATTTTAGATGTCTTGGCGATCTATTGTGAGCTCGAGATGTTTCAGCAAAGTAGAGGAAAGTCTATATAGTGTCTCCCCAAAGGTTGAAGGCTACAGCTACAGGATGAAATGATGTCTTTCGGTATAATGAAGCATCATCTACGAAGTGTCTTCCCGGGTCCGTCTTCTCTTGCCGATAGTGTGTCTATTCGGGTGTCACCATGACCTCTTATCGAGTGAGCTCTCTCTCACCGATGGGGCGTTATTCTAAGTTGAAATCTCATGCCGATGTGCGCCTGGTCTCGCCAACTCAGCTGCTCGATGAAACACACAGATTCTCGCTATGGTGTCTGGTTGACTGGGTTATGCCTGGCCAACTGGTCTGCTGGGGAGGTGACCGATATGGATCAATTTCATGAATGTATTCAATGTGGTTGGTCACCTATTTGGGCTCGAGAATGACAATGAGGATCTCACTTGGGATTAATGTGATGGCCCCGATTTGGTCCTGAGCCTCAAATGCTGGCGTGGGTTGGCACGACAGAGGTGGAATTTATTGCAGAATTAGGGCAACAAACTTTCTAAGATGGAGAGGTGGTTGAAATGGCTAAATTCTGCATTTGTGGCCTCTAGATCTGTGATGATCGCACCCGCGGATTTCCTGGATGGCATGGTCGATGTACCTTCCTGGTTTGACTGCGTGGCTGCCCATTCCTGTACTTGCTCATTTCGGCCTGGTTGTGTGACATTCTCCCTGTTCCACTTGACAAGAGCTTTTAAGATGATTCAGATTGGTTGGTGGAGGTTCATAGCTGAGCTGCAAGATATGCTTCCAGGTCAGCTAGGGCTTTCTCAATTAATGTCCACGTGACTCAGCTGACCGGTAACCCCGGCTGATAAATGTGATTTCTTTCCACTTTGTAGGGGTTTGATGGCAGTTTGAAAAAATTGTAAAGGGAACCAGTTATCTTTGGTTGGGTAGCTAGGGCTCGATCTGAAGCAAGAACACTTAAGACAAATCAGATTATTGTCAATCTTTGGGATCTAGGGCATACTTCACTGAATGTAAGGTTTCTAGATGTAAATGAAATTATGAATATGACTGATTGGATTTAAAAATCTCTCCTTGTAATGGTGTGTATAAAATTATAATGAAACTAAATGATCAAGGATCATTTCATTTTCTGGTTCTGGTTGATGCTCTTGTTTAAGGAATGAGTTAAATTGCATTAATCAATCTAGAGTTTTCTATGCATTATTAAGGGATCTGATAAGAAGTTTGATAGATTCAATCACTGGTTTATGGGTTAATAAGGTTAACTTCATAAAGACTTAGATTTCCAGAGTTAAATACCCCTTCTGTTGCACATTTTCATGACTCCTTGCCCAAGGATATTGGCACTAATCTGGTGACAGTTTTTATATCTTCACTAGCCTGGTTGTTCAATCAGGTAACAAATATTTTAATTAATCAATTATGTTTCATGATATACTATATCTATTTTATCATTCTCAGCATGATATACATTGTTTGCTCAAAGGAAGCCATCTCTAAGTGAACCCTGGTATATCTACTATAAGGAGATTGAATATGCTTTGTTCAAGAGACCCCCTCTAGGTTTTGCAGAGCCCAAAGTGAAGGAGATAGCAGCCACAAGTGTTGCATCTCATCTGTTGGCCATCTGTCTAGCGAACATTCAGGCATTGAGCTTGGCAAGCTCATAGGTGTTTGCACAGACCTACTGGTTAGTTGTTTCCTAAACAAGAAAATGACCAACAAGATGGTGACTCTACTAGGGACCTATGTTTCATATTGAATAGAATCTCCAAGGTGTTTTATCCCACAGTTTGTTCATAGAGTCGATCATTTGAGAACATTGGTTGTATTTAGCTTATGTCTCTGCCTTTGTGTTTATATTCCTGAGTGATTCCCAGTCTTATTGTTGTGAAGTTGTAGTTACCAAGCTCTGCAATTCTTCATTGTATTCCAAAAAAGTAACACCATTGTTACTGATCTATCCCAAGAAGCTTGGGTGGCGACTCTGAAGTCTTTGTACCAGTGCAAACCAATATTTAAAGATATAGAAGAAGTTCAGAGTAGAATTTCAAAGAGAGTCAAGAAGGCTAAAGGAATCCCAGTTCAAATGAGGAGAATGTGAGGTTTTACATAAACCATCCAAAGCAAGAGCTGGAAGAAGAGTTTCCTAGAAACAAAGGCAAATGGGTGAAGGAAAAACTAGCACAAAAAGGTTTGTCTACACTGCATCCCACCCCTAAACATCAAGTTTCTTCTCATTTCAGTTCACAAAGTGAAATAGATTTGGTAGATTTAGATGATAATGTATCCAATGAGAGAGGGGAAGTGCATATGAAAAATATTGTAAATTAATATTCATCAGATCATGGCCAAAATGCCATACAACAAAGGGGAAGGGGTAGATTCCAAAGGAATAATAGGAATACCCGACATGCTAGGACCATAGAATGCCCCACTCCCACACCTCTTAGGGCTACCCATGTCCCAAATGATTCATCAACTAGAGATGATTATTCCCACAACCCGTACCAAACTGCTAGTACAACTTCTGATAGAGAGTCTACATTACCTGATGAGGATGAGATCTATGATGATATAAAAAGACTTAATCAGCAAATTGCTGCACTAAATGAGAATAGGAAATAGAGAGAAGCAGCAAAAGAGAAAAAGATAAGAGATGCTATGGATCAGAGGGATGAGCTGTGTAGAAGAGTTAAAGAGATGGAAGCCATGGATAGATTGGCAGCCCAACAAAATGAGGAGGATACCCTGGTATTGCCAGAAACTTCAGGAAGGATCCTCTCTGACCCCCTGGTTAATAAGATCACAAATAAACCTCAAAGTCATAGGGTTGAGGAACATGTTGTTCCTCCTCCTAGGGATACTAGTAAACAACCTCAAAATGTGGACAAAGGTAAGTGTCCTATGCAAGAAAAGAGAGGAAATGAAGGAGTAAGGATAAATGAAGGAGGTGCTTAGAAGAACACAGATCAAAATAACACTGCCTCACTTTTTGATAAGCTAACGAGAGAAAATGAGGAGTTGGAGAGAAAGACAAGGGAGATGGAATTACTTGCAGCAAACAAAGAGATGAAAAGGAAGCTTAGTTTCTTAGAATCTACTTTGAAGGACCCTATCCCTGATGCTCAGAACACATGTGGTTATTCTTTTTCTTCAAACCCTAACCATGGTGATAGAAGCTCACCCAAGGATAATCCTTCTAGCTCCCTTCCACCCCCTAAAGGTCATGAAAAAGCTGTCCATTTGTTGATCTACAAGAGCCTTAGGGTCGACAATCAGGTCACGAAGATGAAAGAAAGAGAGACACTAATACCCAAGGTGAAGAAAGAAGACCTATGGGAAGAAGAGTGACTCATACTGATATATATAGGCAGTTATGATTTGATAATATCCCTGGTTACCCAAACTTTGTACCTGATAATGCTAGGAAACATGTGCCAAAGTTTGCAGGTAACAATGCTATCAGTGGTGAGGATCACCTTAAGGCTTTCCAAAGTTTTTTAGAAGACTTTGAGCTATGGGCTGAGGATGTAGCCATGAAATACTTCATGCAATCTCTGACAGAGGATGCAAGAGACTGGTACAAAAGTCTGCCTGATTTAAGCATTGATTCTAAGAATTCTTTCTTCATAATTTTCAGAGAGTAGTATGGTGACCAGACTGACCCAAGGTTTAGGCTGCATGATTTCAATAATATCACAAAGGGACATAATGAAATGGCTACTGAATTTAATGCAAGATTCAAGAAAGAAATGGCTAAGGTCCCTGGTTTCCCCCGACCAAATGAAAGAGCATGTTTGGTGACTTACTGTAATGCATATGACACCAAGATGTGCTACTTTCTCAGAGATAAAGATCCACAATCTCTGCAAGAGGCTTACAAGATGGTTGTAAACATCAAATATAATAGAAGAGCATCTGGTAAAATGGGTAGGAGAGATGACCCTAGGCTTGCCAAAGCTACAAAGCCTTCAAATGAAAAGGTGGTCAAGGATGCAGCACCAGATGACAGATGGGATCAAGTTTTGAACTTACTATAGAAACAAGCAAAGGCTGAAAAGCCTCAATTTCAAAGGAATGAGAGGCCCCCAAGGTTGCAAGATTATCCATATCACACTAACTGGAATAATGGGAAGCCTATCCAAAATAATTAGAGGAACTTCCATGGAGTGCCTGATCTGCTACAGAAGAATACCTCAAACATGGCAGATGATCTGCCATGGTGTGATGCCTGTGAAATGCCACACTCCTCACATCAGTGTGCTGTTGCCGCCAAGGCAGTGGAAGAAAAGCAAGGCAGTTATGAGGAAGGTGATTATCCTAGCAACCCTAATGAGACTTTGAATGTGTTCATGACCAAGTCAGATTTGGAGTATGAGGAATATTCCTCTGACTGTGATGCTGACACAAATGAGACAGATATGCAAAGACAAGGTCTTCTTCATTAGCAACAAGTATTTTCTGATGGAGAAGGAGATGATCAGTTTACTACTTACAACCTTGAAACCTATGGCATTTTTTTGAGGAGACCTTCTAATGAAGAGATAGAAAGGTATGCAATTGCATTGGCCACCAGAGCCCAGGCTAGAAATGATATTCACCTCAGAAATAGGGTGGTAATGGCTAATCCAGGTCACCAAGGGCGAATATTCATCAAAGAAGGTGATACTGATCCTAAAATGACTAGAGCTGAAAACACAAAAATTAGTACCAAAGCTAAGGAAGTAAAAGAACCACAATTTGGGCTAAGAAAAGTGATAAAGCTAAGATAACCAGTGAAGCTACTTCATCAGATACAAACATGAAAGAATTGAGGCCTGCAAATCAAAGTGATGGTAAGAAAACAAATGCACTGATTTCTCATGAAGTTATATTCCTAGAGATTCCAAGTTATGCACCAGTTGACATGTTTCAGGTCCTATCTTAGATAAGGGTCACAGTCCCACTTCTCGAGATGATGAGGATTGATGACCATAAGCATAAAACAATGGCAGTCATCAAGAGCATTGCTGGAAACAATCAACCTAAAATGGAAGCTCAAATACCTGAAATAAGTGCAGGCCAGGTGAAGGATGATGCAACTCGACTGAACACAGATGAGAGTCCCGAAGTCTATCTAGGAACTACAATCACTGCTAACCCTAATCTGGTCAACCCTTTCTTTCTGAGCCTGATTATCAATGGAAACTTGCTCAAAAATTATATGATTGACTCAGGTGCCTCAAATAATGTGATGCCTGTCAAAATCATGGAGGAAATGGGCTTAAAGGTGGAAATCACTTATGGAAAATGCTATGCTATGGACTCAAGGGAGATCCCTGTGATTGGAATCATAAATGAAGTATCATATAGACTGGCAGCTTGCCCTGAGAAGGAACTTGTCATGAGTTTCATAGTAGCTGATATCCCTCTAGCATATGGAATGTTGTTGTCAAGGAAATGGTGTGCTTCTATGGGAGGAAGTATACAATGTGACTTATCCTTTGCTACCTTTTCCATCGATCAGAAGGATGTTAAGATTTCCCAGGAGTCAAGGTGCAAGCATATGATTGAATCTGTTGGCAAAATAGAAGAACCTCCACTTATCAACTTTGTTGATACTGATATGGATACCTTTCGAGTTGAGGAGGAAGAACAAGAAGATGGAAAGACCAAGTTAGCGCCAATAGTAAGAGAAGTCATGCAGACCTCCTCAGAGGAATCAATATGGACCATGTATTTTGATGGAGCTTGTTCGAAGGATGGCTCAGGTGCTGGTGTCTTGCTAGTATCACCACAAGGTAAGACCTTCAAGTATTCCTTTTTACTCCAATTTGCATGTACAAACAATGTGGTTGAGTATGAGGCTTTGCTACATGGCCTAAAAATTGCCTCTAAACATGGGATAAAATTGTTAAGGGTATTTGGTGACTCAGAGCTAATTGTTTCTCAAGTCAGATCTAGATTTGTCACTAAAGATAAGCGTTTGAGACAATATAGGAATGAAGTGTGGGATACAATTGAGGCATTTGATGCCTTTGGAATAGATTGGGTAGAAAGAGGGAAAAATGCCAAGGCTGACTTGTTGGCCAATATTGTTGTTAAATTGGATGAAGTGACCTTCAATGGCATCTCTGGTATTGAGATACAAACTAGGCTTGTAGTGCCTGATAATGTCTACAATTGGTAGGTTTTTCAAGATGACAATGATATCTTGAGATTCCTGCACTGTGTTGACCAATATGAGCATCAGGAGATTGGTTTTGGCTCATATGTGGTAGAAGAAAATGGTAGAGAGACCTTGTTTGGGAATGAAGTAATTCAACTGAAGAGAAACAAAATCCCAAAAGGGCTGGTAGCGTTGGAGAGAATCTTTGAAGGACCAGATAAGTCCAACACAAAACAAGCAGCTACCCATAAAGAAGACCTAGAGGAAATCAACCTAGGGACTGATAGTGCACCAAAAAAGGTATACATAGGCAAGAAGATGAAGCCTCATGTAAGGAAGATGCTGATTACCCTATTGAGGAAATATAGGCATGTGTTTTCCTGGTCTTATGATGACTTGAAGGCTTACAGGGAAGATTTTTTCTAGCATGAAATTCCCCTAAAGCCTGATGTGAGACCATTCAGGCAAAAACAAAGGCCTATCAATCCAACCTTGAGATCCAAGATGCAGGAAGAACTAACAAAATTGAGTGATACAGGGATTATTAAGCTTGTAAGACATTCTTCATGGGTGTCAAACCTGGTTCCTTTCAGAAAAAAGAATGGTGATCTCAGGTTGTGTGTGGATTTCAAAAATTTAAATATTGCATCCTTGAAAGACAACTATCCGCTCCCAAACATGGAGGCTATGCTGCAGAAAGTGACTGGATGTGAATTGATGTCCATGATGGATGGATTCTCTGGTTACAACCAAGTCATGGTGAAAGAATCAGAGCAGTACAAGACAACATTCACCACACCCTGGGGAACTTATGTCTATGTGAGAATGCCTTTTGGCCTAATTAATGCTGGTGCCACTTTTCAAAGAGCCATGGATGTGGCCTTTGCTGAGTTTTTAGACCTATTCCTTGTTGTTTACCAAGATGACTTGACTGCTCACAGCAAGAAAGAAGAGGACCATTGCTCTCACTTAGAGAAAATATTTGTCAGGGCATTGGAATATGGTATTTCCCTTAATCCCAATAAATGTGCCTTTGGGGTTAAGGAGGGAAAGTTACTGGGGCACATTGTCTCAAAAGATGGCATCAGAATTGATCCAGAAAGGATAGCAGCCATTGATAAGATCCAACCACCAAAGAATGTCAAGGGAGTACAATCTTTCTTTGGTCAAATAAACTTCTTGAGAAGGTTTGTCACTAACTTTGCAAAAATCAGCAGACCTATCTCCAAAATGTTGAAGAAGAATGAGAGGATAGTCTGGTCATAAGAGCCCTTAAAGGATTTTCAAGCCATTAAAGAAGCAATAAAGGATGCTCCTATGTTGAAGACACCCGACTATTCAAAGCCTTTCCAGTTGTTCACCTTTGCTTCTTTTCACACTATAGTAGGGGTGTTGTTACAGAAGAATGATAATAGTTTCGAGCAGCCCATAGCCTTCTTCAGTAAGTCTTTACAAGCTACAGAATTGAAATATGACAAATGAAAAATAGGCATATGCATTGGTAAAAACAGTCAAAGCTTTCAGGCCTTACTTAGTGGGAGCTGTCATAATTGCATATGTACCTAGTGCTACTGTTAAAGACATTTTCACACGGCAGGAGGTGTCAGGAAGAAGATGCAGATGGATTAATAGAATTCAAGAGTTTAACATTAAGGTCCAAATCACTAAGTTGGTGAGGGGATAGGGATTGGCCAAGCTTATGGCCTAGACCAATTTGGAAGCAAATCAAATAAACTCATTGGAAGAGGAAAACAGATCGAACATATGTGATATGGAACACTCTGAGTGGTATAAGAATGTGATTTATTATCTACAGAGGATGAAGTGCCCAGATGACCTGAACAAAAATCAAAAGAGGACATTGAAGTTACACGCTATCAGATATGTTATCATACAAGGAAATTTGTGGTGGAGAAGTAGAGAAGGAGCCATGCTGAAATGCATTGATCAAAATCAGGCATTAGAACTTCTAAGGGAAATGCATGATGGAGTCTATGGTGGAAATTACATGGCCAAGACAACTGCACACAAGGTGATGAGGGCCGGTTTTTGGTGGCCTACTATATTTAAAGATGCACATCAGTTTGTGAGGACATGTGATGTTTGTCAGCGTTTTTCTGGTAAGTTAAAATTTTCTGGTAACCTTCCCCTTAGACCGGTTATTGTGCAATCTCCATTTCAGATTTGGGGCATTGATTTTATAGGGGAAATAACATGCAAATCTAGTGGAGGCCACTCCTAGATATTGGTAGCCACTGATTATTTTACCAAGTGGGTGGAAGCAATCCCCACAAAGAAAGCAACTAGCAAAGTGGTGATCGACTTTTTGATGAATAACATTTTGACAAGATTTGGATGCTCAGAGAGAATTGTATCTGATAATGCTATGTGTTTCAGATCTAAGGAATATATTGAGTTTTGTGAAAGATATGGTATCTAGATCTCCTACTCATCACCATACCATCTGCAAAGAAATGGACAAGCTGAGTCAAGCAATAAGAGCTTAATGAAGATCATCAAGAGAATCCTAGACCAGAACAAAAGGGAATGGGATTCTAAATTGAAATTGGCACTCTGGGCAGACAGGGTAACTATGAAAAGGGAAATAGGTTGTGCCCCATTTGACCTAGTTTATGGGATATGTGCTAGATTGCCCCAAAACAACCTGTTAGAGATGTACAAGTTTATCCAGGTTTATGATGATGAAATTGACAGTGAGATGCAATTGAGAATGGATGCTCTCACAAAGCTAGATGAGACTAGAAGGGATGCTCAAAGGAAAAATGCCAACTTGCAAATGAAAGCGAAGAATTTGTATGACAAAAGGACAACTGCAAGGAATTTTGAGAAAGGAGATTTGGTCCTATTATGGAATGCTAGATTGGAAGATAAGGGAAAACATGGCAAATTTGATGCAATCTGGCTAGGTCCATTTGTGATCAGTAGAAAATGGGGAGAGGATTCATATTTTCTCCAAACTATGATAGGCGAAATTTTTGAACTACCAGTTCATGGACAGTTCTTGAAGTTATATTTCTCCTGAAGTATCTTATCCATGAACATTAGCTTAGGATTCGCTTTCTGTTTTGTTTTCTTTTTGTGTCTACTGGCTCTGTCTGGGCTAGTTCCTGGTTTGTTCTGGTCTTTTCCGTCTGGTCTGCTCTCCCAGTGATCTTGATTCTTGCTATGCCCACTAGGGGCATACATCCCCAATTGGAGCCTATGTTAGTGCCATTTCTGGTTCTCTCATTGTCTAGCTATGTACCCTTGTTTTTCATGATAAAACTTTAGCTATGGGGTGTTTTTCATTTTGGCACGTGGGGTAAATGGGCTCCCACCAGGGTTGAGCTTAGTGTCTAAGTGTTCATGTCTCAGATGGATAGATCTTTCTTTTCTTCCTTGCCTTGTGTTTTTCTTTGCCTGGCGGAGGCGGGACCAGAATGGAATTAGGTTTTGGAACCTTTCTCATGCTTATGGTTTCTAGTTTTGCTCTGACCCCGGCTCCTCTCGCTTTGTTTTCCTTTTTCTTTTGGTGGGGGCGGAACTGGGTCAAGGGTTTGTCTTGGAACTCTTTGCGAGGTTCCTATTTCCATTTTTCCTCTGACTTCGCGGCTTCTTTGTTGTCCTTTTTTCCCGTCTCTGACTTCATGTCTTTCCTATCTCCGGCTCTGACTTGGTCTGGTTCCCGTTTCGCTGGTCTTTTTATTCATTGACCTGCCTGGATGGTGCACTTGCCACTTGGTCATTTTTATGCCCAGTTTTTCCATTTGTTACCGGCCCTGCTTCTACTTCGGCA
>VDFB02278891.1:0-148062 GCA_007258455.2 Sequoia sempervirens
TACTTGCAGCAAACAAAGAGATGAAAAGGAAGCTTAGTTTCTTAGAATCTACTTTGAAGGACCCTATCCCTGATGCTCAGAACACATGTGGTTATTCTTTTTCTTCAAACCCTAACCATGGTGATAGAAGCTCACCCAAGGATAATCCTTCTAGCTCCCTTCCACCCCCTAAAGGTCATGAAAAAGCTGTCCATTTGTTGATCTACAAGAGCCTTAGGGTCGACAATCAGGTCACGAAGATGAAAGAAAGAGAGACACTAATACCCAAGGTGAAGAAAGAAGACCTATGGGAAGAAGAGTGACTCATACTGATATATATAGGCAGTTATGATTTGATAATATCCCTGGTTACCCAAACTTTGTACCTGATAATGCTAGGAAACATGTGCCAAAGTTTGCAGGTAACAATGCTATCAGTGGTGAGGATCACCTTAAGGCTTTCCAAAGTTTTTTAGAAGAATTTGAGCTATGGGCTAAGGATGTAGCCATGAAATACTTCATGCAATCTCTGACAGAGGATGCAAGAGACTGGTACAGAAGTCTGCCTGATTTAAGCATTGATTCTAAGAATTATTTCTTCATAATTTTCAGAGAGCAGTATGGTGACCAGACTGACCCAAGGTTTAGGCTGCATGATTTCAATAATATCACAAAGGGACATAATGAAATGGCTACTGAATTTAATGTAAGATTCAAGAAAGAAATGGCTAAGGTCCCTGGTTTCCCCCGACCAAATGAAAGAGCATGTTTGGTGACTTACTGTAATGCATATGACACCAAGATGTGCTACTTTCTCAGAGATAAAGATCCACAATCTCTGCAAGAGGCTTACAAGATGGTTGTAAACATCAAATATAATAGAAGAGCATCTGGTAAAATGGGTAGGAGAGATGACCCTAGGCTTGCCAAAGCTACAAAGCCTTCAAATGAAAAGGTGGTCAAGGATGCAGCACCAGATGACAGATGGGATCAAGTTTTGAACTTACTATAGAAACAAGCAAAGGCTGAAAAGCCTCAATTTCAAAGGAATGAGAAGCCCCCAAGGTTGCAAGATTATCCATATCACACTAACTGGAATAATGGGAAGCCTATCCAAAATAATTAGAGGAACTTCCATGGAGTGCCTGATCCGCTACAGAAGAATACCTCAAACATGGCAGATGATCTGCCATGGTGTGATGCCTGTGAAATGCCACACTCCTCACATCAGTGTGCTGTTTCCGCCAAGGCAGTGGAAGAAAAGCAAGGCAGTTATGAGGAAGGTGATTATCCTAGCAACCCTAATGAGACTTCGAATGTGTTCATGACCAAGTCAAATTTGGAGTATGAGGAATATTCCTCTGACTGTGATGCTGACACAAATGAGACAGATATGCAAAGACAAGGTCTTCTTCATTAGCAACAAGTATTTTCTGATGGAGAAGGAGATGATCAGTTTACTACTTACAACCTTGAAACCTATGGCATTTTTTTGAGGAGACCTTCTAATGAAGAGATAGAAAGGTATGCAATTGCATTGGCCACCAGAGCCCAGGCTAGAAATGATATTCACCTCAGAAATAGGGTGGTAATGGCTAATCTAGGTCACCAAGGGTGAGTATTCATCAAAGAAGGTGATACTGATCCTAAAATGACTAGAGCTGAAAACAAAAAAATTAGTACCAAAGCTAAGGAAGTAAAAGAACCACAAATTTGGGCTAAGAAAAGTGATAAAGCTAAGATAACTAGTGAAGCTACTTCATCAGATACAAACATGAAAGAATTGAGGCCTGCAAATCAAAATGATGGTAAGAAAACAAATGCACTGATTTCTCATGAAGTTATATTCCTAGAGATTCCAAGTTATGCACCAGTTGACATGTTTCAGGTCCTATCTTAGATAAGGGTCACAGTCCCACTTCTCGAGATGATGAGGATTGATGACCATAAGCATAAAACAATGGCAGTCATCAAGAGCATTGCTGGAAACAATCAACCTAAAATGGAAGCTCAAATACCTGAAATAAGTGCAGGCCAGGTGAAGGATGATGCAACTCGACTGAACACAGATGAGAGTCCCGAAGTCTATCTAGGAACTACAATCACTGCTAACCCTAATCTGGTCAACCCTTTCTTTCTGAGCCTGATTATCAATGGAAACTTGCTCAAAAATTATATGATTGACTCAGGTGCCTCAAATAATGTGATGCCTGTCAAAATCATGGAGGAAATGGGCTTAAAGGTGGAAATCACTTATGGAAAATGCTATGCTATGGACTCAAGGGAGATCCCTGTGATTGGAATCATAAATGAAGTATCATATAGACTGGCAGCTTGCCCTGAGAAGGAACTTGTCATGAGTTTCATAGTAGCTGATATCCCTCTAGCATATGGAATGTTGTTGTCAAGGAAATGGTGTGCTTCTATGGGAGGAAGTATACAATGTGACTTATCCTTTGCTACCTTTTCCATCGATCAGAAGGATGTTAAGATTTCCCAGGAGTCAAGGTGCAAGCATATGATTGAATCTGTTGGCAAAATAGAAGAACCTCCACTTATCAACTTTGTTGATACTGATATGGATACCTTTCGAGTTGAGGAGGAAGAACAAGAAGATGGAAAGACCAAGTTAGCGCCAATAGTAAGAGAAGTCATGCAGACCTCCTCAGAGGAATCAATATGGACCATGTATTTTGATGGAGCTTGTTCGAAGGATGGCTCAGGTGCTGGTGTCTTGCTAGTATCACCACAAGGTAAGACCTTCAAGTATTCCTTTTTACTCCAATTTGCATGTACAAACAATGTGGTTGAGTATGAGGCTTTGCTACATGGCCTAAAAATTGCCTCTAAACATGGGATAAAATTGTTAAGGGTATTTGGTGACTCAGAGCTAATTGTTTCTCAAGTCAGATCTAGATTTGTCACTAAAGATAAGCGTTTGAGACAATATAGGAATGAAGTGTGGGATACAATTGAGGCATTTGATGCCTTTGGAATAGATTGGGTAGAAAGAGGGAAAAATGCCAAGGCTGACTTGTTGGCCAATATTGTTGTTAAATTGGATGAAGTGACCTTCAATGGCATCTCTGGTATTGAGATACAAACTAGGCTTGTAGTGCCTGATAATGTCTACAATTGGTAGGTTTTTCAAGATGACAATGATATCTTGAGATTCCTGCACTGTGTTGACCAATATGAGCATCAGGAGATTGGTTTTGGCTCATATGTGGTAGAAGAAAATGGTAGAGAGACCTTGTTTGGGAATGAAGTAATTCAACTGAAGAGAAACAAAATCCCAAAAGGGCTGGTAGCATTGGAGAGAATCTTTGAAGGACCAGATAAGTCCAACATAAAACAAGCAGCTACCCATAAAGAAGACCTAGAGGAAATCAACCTAGGGATTGATAGTGCACTAAAAAAGGTATACATAGGCAAGAAGATGAAGCCTCATGTAAGGAAGATGTTGATTACCCTATTGAGGAAATATAGGCATGTGTTTGCCTAGTCTTATGATGACTTGAAGGCTTACATGGAAGATTTGTTCTAGCATGAAATTCCCCTGAAGCCTGATGTGAGACCATTCAGGAAAAAATAGAGGCCTATCAATCCAACCTTGAGATCCAAGATGCAAGAAGAACTAACAAAATTGAGTGATGCAGGGGTTATTAAGCCTATAAGACATTCTTCATGGGTGTCCAACCTGGTTCCTGTCAGAAAAAAGAATGGTGATCTCAGGTTGTGTGTGGATTTCAGAAATTTAAATATTGCATCCTTGAAAGACAACTATCCACTCCCAAACATGGAGGCTATGCTACAGAAAGTGACTAGATGTGAATTGATGTCCATGATGGATGGATTCTCTAGTTACAACCATGTCATAGTGAAAGAATCAGAGCAGTACAAGACAACGTTCACCACACCTTGGGGAACTTATGTCTATGTGAGAATGCCTTTTGGCCTAATTAATGCTGGTACCACTTTTCGAAGGGCCATGGATGTGGCCTTTGCTGAGTTTTTAGACCTTTTCCTTGTTGTTTACCAAGATGACTTGACTGCTCACAGCAAGAAAGAAGAGGACCATTCCTCTCACTTAGAGAAAATCTTTATCAGGGCATTGGAATATGGTATTTCCCTTAATCCCAATAAATGTGCCTTTGGAGTTAAGGAGGGAAAGTTACTGGGACACATTGTCTCAAAAGATGGCATCAGAATTGATCCAAAAAGGATGACAGCCATTGATAAGATCCAACCACCAAAGAATGTCAAGGGAGTACAATCTTTCTTTGGTCAAATAAACTTCTTGAGAAGGTTTGTCACTAACTTTGCAAAAATCAGCAGACCTATCTCCAAAATGCTGAAGAAGAATGAGAGGATAGTCTGGTCATAAGAGCCCTTAAAGGATTTTCAAGCCATTAAAGAAGCAATAAAGGATGCTCCTATGTTGAAGACACCCGACTATTCAAATCCTTTCCAGTTGTTCACCTTTGCTTCTTTTCACACTATAGTAGGGGTGTTGTTACAGAAGAATGATAATAGTTTCGAGCAGCCCATAGCCTTCTTCAGTAAGTCTTTACAAGCTACAAAATTGAAATATGACAAATGAAAAATAGGCATATGCATTGGTAAAAACAGTCAAAGCTTTCAGGCCTTACTTAGTGGGAGCTGTCATAATTGCATATGTACCTAGTGCTACTGTTAAAGACATTTTCACACGGCAGGAGGTGTCAGGAAGAAGATGCAGATGGATTAATAGAATTCAAGAGTTTAACATTAAGGTCCAAATCACTAAGTTGGTGAGGGGATAGGGATTGGCCAAGCTTATGGCCTAGACCAATTTGGAAGCAAATCAAATAAACTCATTGGAAGAGGAAAACAGATCGAACATATGTGATATGGAACACTCTGAGTGGTATAAGAATGTGATTTATTATCTGTAGAGGATGAAGTGCCCAAATAACCTGAACAAAAATCAAAAGAGGACATTGAAGTTACACGCTATCAGATATGTTATCATACAAGGAGATTTGTGGTGGAGAAGTAGAGAAGGAGCCATGCTGAAATGCATTGATCAGAATCAGGCATTAGAACTTCTAAGGGAAATGCATGATGGAGTCTATGGTGGAAATTACATGGCCAAGACAACTGCACACAAGGTGATGAGGGCCGGTTTTTGGTGGCCTACTATATTTAAAGATGCACATCAGTTTGTGAGGACATGTGATGTTTGTCAGCGTTTTTCTGGTAAGTTAAAATTTTCTGGTAACCTTCCCCTTAGACCGGTTATTGTGCAATCTCCATTTCAGATTTGGGGCATTGATTTTATAGGGGAAATAACATGCAAATCTAGTGGAGGCCACTCCTAGATATTGGTAGCCACTGATTATTTTACCAAGTGGGTGGAAGCAATCCCCACAAAGAAAGCAACTAGCAAAGTGGTGATCGACTTTTTGATGAATAACATTTTGACAAGATTTGGATGCTCAGAGAGAATTGTATCTGATAATGCTATGTGTTTCAGATCTAAGGAATATATTGAGTTTTGTGAAAGATATGGTATCTAGATCTCCTACTCATCACCATACCATCTGCAAAGAAATGGACAAGCTGAGTCAAGCAATAAGAGCTTAATGAAGATCATCAAGAGAATCCTAGACCAGAACAAAAGGGAATGGGATTCTAAATTGAAATTGGCACTCTGGGCAGACAGGGTAACTATGAAAAGGGAAATAGGTTGTGCCCCATTTGACCTAGTTTATGGGATATGTGCTAGATTGCCCCAAAACAACCTGTTAGAGATGTACAAGTTTATCCAGGTTTATGATGATGAAATTGACAGTGAGATGCAATTGAGAATGGATGCTCTCACAGAGCTAGATGAGACTAGAAGGGATGCTCAAAGGAAAAATGCCAACTTGCAAATGAAAGCGAAGAATCTGTATGACAAAAGGACAACTGCAAGGAATTTTGAGAAAGGAGATTTGGTCCTATTATGGAATGCTAGATTGGAAGATAAGGGAAAACATGGAAAATTTGATGCAATCTGGCTAGGTCCATTTGTGATCAGTAGAAAATGGGGAGAGGATTCATATTTTCTCCAAACTATGATAGGCGAAAATTTTGAACTGCCAGTTCATGGACAGTTCTTGAAGTTATATTTCTCCTGAAGTATCTTATCCATGAACATTAGCTTAGGATTCACTTTCTGTTTTGTTTTCTTTTTGTGTCTACTGGCTCTGTCTGGGCTAGTTCCTGGTTTGTTCTGGTCTTTTCTGTTTGGTCTACTCTGCCAGTGATCTTGATTCTTGCTATGCTCACTAGGGGCATACATCCCCAATTGGAGCCTATGTTAGTGCCATTTCTGGTTCTCTCATTGTCTAGCTATGTACCCTTGTTTTTCATGATAAAACTTTAGCTATGGGGTGTTTTTCATTTTGGCACGTGGGGTAAATGGGCTCCCACCAGGGTTGAGCTTAGTGTGCTAAGTGTTCATGTCTCAGATGGCTAGATCTTTCTTTTCTTCCTTGCCTTGTGTTTTTCTTTGCCTGGCGGAGGCGGGACCGGAATGGAATTAGGTTTTGGAACCTTTCTCATGCTTATGGTTTCTAGTTTTGCTCTGACCCCGGCTCCTCTCGCTTTGTTTTCCTTTTTCTTTTGGTGGGGGCGGAACTGGGTCAAGGGTTTGTCTTGGAACTCTTTGCGAGGTTCCTATTTCCATTTTTCCTCTGACTTCGCGGCTTCTTTGTTGTCCTTTTTTCCTGTCTCCGACTTCGTGTCTTTCCTATCTCCGGCTCTGACTTGGTCTGGGTCCCGTTCCGCTGGTCTTTTTATTCATTGACCTACCTAGATGGTGCACTTGCCACTTGGTCATTTTTATGCCCAGTTTTTCCGTTTGTTACCGGCCCTGCTTCTACTTCGGCGTGACTTTTGGCTCTCGGGGTGACATCTCGGCGACCCCTGCTTGTCTCCCCGAGGCCTTATCTTCTCGGCCTGTGATGGTTGTGTCTGGGAGATTTCTACCCGACCCCCGTTTGTCTGGCCGACTGTGGCGACCCCTTTTTACTCTTCGGTGTGACTTCCCTTCGGCCGCGGTGACTTCACCATGATGTCTAGTCGACTTGGCCATCTCTCCCCGACTCTATGATGCACACGGTATCCTTTGTGGACTTCGTCGGGGTCTCTCATTGACTTGTTAGCCTCTTGCCAACTGTGATCAATGTTCGATATGGCATGTTTTCTTCGCCCCGATGTCTTCCCGATCCAATTTGAAATGTCTGAGTTGCCTATTGGAAAGACATTTCAGATGTCTTGGCGATCTATTGTGAGCTCGGGATGTTTCAGCAAAGCAGAGGAAAGTCTATATAGTGTCTCCCCGAAGGTTGAAGGCTACAGCTACAGGATGAAATGATGTCTTTCGGTATAATGAAGCATCATCTACGAAGTGTCTTCCCGAGTCCGTCTTCTCTTGCCGATAGTGTGTCTGTTCGGGTGTCGCCATGACCTCTTATCGAGTGAGCTCTCTCTCACCGATGGGGCGTTATTCTAAGTTGAAATATCATGCCGATGTGCGCCCGGTCTCGCCAACTCAGTTGCTCGATGAAACACACAAATTCTCGCTATGGTGTCTGGCTGACTAGGTTATGCCTGGCCGACTGGTCTGCTGGGGAGGTGACCGATATGGATCGATTTCATGAATGTATTCAATGTGGTTGGTCACCTATTTGGGCTCGAGAATGATAATAAGGATCTCACTTGGGATTAATGTGATGGCCCCGATTTGGTCCTGAGCCTCAAATGCTGGCGTGGGTTGGCACGACAGAGGTGGAATTTATTGCAGAATTAGGGCAACGAACTGTCTGAGATGGAGAGGTGGTTGAAATGGCTAAATTCTGCATTTGTGGCCTCTAGATCTGTGATGATCGCACCTGCAGATTTCCTGGATGGCATGGTCGATGTACCTTCCTGGTTTGACTGTCGTGGCTGCCCATTCCTATACTTGCTCATTTCGGCCTAGTTGTGTGACATTCTCCCTATTCCACCTGACAAGAGCTTTTAAGATGATTCAAATTGGTTGGTGGAGGTTCGTAGCCGAGCTACAAGATATGCTTCCAAGTCAGCTAGGGCTTTCTCAATTAATGTCCACGTAGACTCAGGCTGACTGGTAAACCTGGCTGTATAAATGTGATTTCTTTCCACTTTGTAGGGGTTCGATAGCAATTTGAAAAAATTGTAAAGGGAACCAGTTATCTCTGGTTGGGTAGCTAGGGCTCAATCTGAAGCAAGAACACTTAAGGCAAATCAGATTATTGTCAATCTTTGGGATCTAGGGCATACTTCATTGAATGTAAGGTTTCTGGATGTAAATGAAATTATGAATATGACTGATTGGATTTAAAAATCTCTCCTTGTAATGGTGTGTATAAAATTATAATGAAACTAAATGACCAAGGATCATTTCATTTTCTGGTTCTGGTTGATGCTCTTGTTTAAGGAATGAGTTAAATTGCATTAATCAATCTAGAGTTTTCTATGCATTATTAAGGGATTCAATCACTGGTTTATGGGTTAATAAGGTTAACTTCATAAAGACTTAGATTTCCAGAATTAAATACCCCTTCTGTTGCACATTTTCATGACTCCTTGCCCAAGGATATTGGCACTGATCTAGTGACAGTTTTTATATCTTCACTAGCCTGGTTACTCAATCAGATAACAAGCATTTTAATAAATCAATTATGTTTCATGTTATTCTATATGTGTTTTATCATTCTCAGTGTGATACACACTGATTGTTCAAAGGTTGCCAACTTTGAATGAACTTTGTTCTATCACCTATAAGGAGATTGTATCTGCTTTGTTCAAGGGATACTCTGCCTGGGTTTCGTAGAGCCTAAAGTGTAGGAGGTGTGTCTAACCCTCGTCAGTTGGTCCAAGTCCTTTGAACTACCTTTGATTGGAGTTGGCTACTCCATAGGTAGAATAGGAGACAAACCTGGTTTGCAAGGAAAAAACCACCAATAGTATTCTCTAATTGTAATCAAAGGACTTTTTCTCTTCATTCAAGTAAATAAACTTGAAGGGAAGCACCACCAAGTGGTTTCTTGGACACCTACATGACTAAAAATAGCAAAAAATTTACATTTAATTTCCATATGTCTAAGTGGTTAATGGGGAGGGAGTGTGTACTAGGCATGGTTAAGTCATCATAAGTTTATGCTTTGGCAATACATTTTTTTTAAGTCATCTTAAATCTTCCTATGTCTAATTGCTAGGAGAGTTTTGGTATGTTTTAAGGTAGGATGATTGATGAAAGAGCCCACAGAGCCTTTCTCCATGGTATCTAGGTACACATAGCAGCGGTCTTCTCTTATACGGTTGGACATGATTTAAAGAACTTAGCTAGGAATTATTCATTTAACCTAAGGTTTTCTCATAATGCCATCATTGGAAAAGTATGATCAAATTCTTCTATTATGAAGAATTGTTCTATGTGCCTCTAGTAATCACTATAAATGTTTGTAAGGATAAAATGACTAATTGCATCAGGTAGGAGAGAATCAACTTTGAGTTCTTCAAAGATTATATTCCTCTATTCATAATTTTTAAGGGTTGTGTGTGGAGGAGGTTATCACTACTAAGAAGGGAGGAGACCTTTCCTTGTGATGGAACTTCAAAAATTTTCTCTTTGTGTTCCATTTTTATCTTGCCTTATTTCTCTAGTCATCTATGGTGTTTGGGAAAAGCCTAAGGTTACAACTGCCCTCGTAGAGAACTAAGTGTTGAAGAGAGCCAAGATACATACACCAGACATATGGCATATAGGTCATTTGTAGCAGACAATGAATTTTGATATACAGAGACTCAGATGCATGTATTTTGATGGAGTAAATGAAGATATCTAAGTTGCAAATTAAGATTTTGGTATCAACTGTTTGTTAAATTTATGCAGTTATTTGATTGTGTCCATTCTGATGCTTCTCTATTGTTTAAATTGATATAAGAAGTTTATACTCAGTTTATCATTGTACATTTGCTATATATGTGTGATTTGGTTATTCGGCTATCTAAAGTAGGGATTAAAATATTTTAATCAATCACAACAATTGGGAAGTGTTACTTGGATTAATAAGAAGAATCACATAACTATAATTTCCATTCTATCTCAAGAAGAGTTTGTCAATTATTCACTTGCATGTTTACACAAGTTGTAAAAAATTTATGTGCATGTAGTTTGAATTATTATGATTATTGAAATACACATTTGCAGATATTCATTAGAATCCATATACCCAATAAGGCATTGGTCTCCCCTTGTATTCTTTTATAATTTTCATTAATCTTATTAATTTTACACTTACATTTACAAATTCACATACATATGCATTTACTGTTTTCATTTATTTCTAATGTAGTTTAATAGTTTGATCGATTTCATATTATATGTGCTGAAGACTTTAGAATTTCAATTACATTAATTTATGGATATGTTGTATCTATAACACTACAAAACCATATGCTCTTTGCATTTACGCTTTCATTTAGAAATACACATTTATATACATAGATATAGATTTCTTTAATGATATGTTGCATTTATTGTTCTAGGAGAGCATCTAATAATTACATTTACATTTACATTTAAAAATACATATACATACATACATACATACATACAAACATACATACATACATACATGCATACATACATACATATACATATATATGTGTGTGTGTGTATGTATATCATTTATATCCAGTGTTAAAAAACAACCCATTAGGTCTAGACATGGATAAAAATTCATAAAATCAGATCTCCCATACATATTTTGTTGAAACCTAGGCTTGAAACTCTCATTTCACATGCTTTTCTTCACAAAACTCTTGAGGACAGTAGCTATACCTTCCTTATTTCTCATCCTACACCCTATTCATGCATCCTACAATTACAACAGTATCCATGGGGCCTCTTCCAAATATTTCTAAATATTTGGATGTTTTGGGATTTTCTAAAGATTTTATAAATGTTTTGGGGTTTTCTGAGAATTTATGAGTTTTTACTAAGAACCTAACCTAAAGACCTATCCTAGGAGCCTTGAGGCTGATCAAAGATTAGACTTTCCTACATTATACATGCAGAGACCACGTAGGTTGACTGGCATGACATTTTTGCAAGATGAAGATATCAATAGATGAAAGATGATAGTTTATTATGAAAAACTCCTAAAGTACTACCCTAGGGTGTCTCGGGGGCACATCAATGATGACCTTGCCTATGTTGAAGCTTAGAGATGATGTAGTTCAACTGAATTGACCAAATTACAAGATGAATATATTGGTAGATGAAAGATGATAGTTTATTATGATGGACTCCTATAGAACTAACCTAGGGTGTCTCGGGGGCACATCAATGATTTCCTTGCCTACGTTCAAGCTCAGAGATGATGCAGTTCAATAAGAGGACTCTATTTTTTGGATTTTTGATGTTCGACCTTTTTTAGGGTTTTTGATGTTTTGGATTTTTTCCTTTACAATTTTTTGAATATTTTTGGATTTTAGTTGTATAGGATTTTGCAAATGTTTTTGGATTTTATGGATAATATTTTATGAATTTTTTTGGTGTTTTCTGGATAAGATGTACAATGACCTCAAGATATACAAGAACTTGATTGTGACCAATAATGAAATGCCCCCAGTGTGACATATTAGCCTAGTTTGATAAAGGCAGGACAAACTGACCTTGGAAATATGCCAAGTAGTGCTAAAGGGTTCATGATACCTTACAGTGACAAGCCATGATAAGGATGCGAATGAGGGATAAATGGAGATGATTATTTACACAAGGTTCCTATTTACTAGGTTTTCACCAAGGTAGTTTCTGAAAGTGCCACCGAAGTGATTTTCACTAGAGGATGATTTTTTTCTTTAGTTTTTCAATCCTTTTTCTCAAATTTTTTGGATTTTTATTATTTTATGATTTTTTTTGTATTTTATGATTTACACCCTTCAAGATTAGGCATAAATATTTTTGAGATGCAAGCTGTTGGTTGGTTCCTATAAGGCTTCACCTTTACAGGTTGATAGTTGGTATGCTCCTAATCCATAGCTTTCTATGATGACAAAGAGACCCAACCAGTTAGGCTCAAACTTTACTTTGTTGTCTTGATATAGAAGATTCTTCTGATTCTTCTTTAAGACTAGATCGCCTACCTAGAATGACCAAAATTTGATTCTCTTGTTATAGCTCTGTTTCAATTGGTTTTGATAAACTTGCAAGTGATTAAGGGTGTCAAGAGAACATTCATCCAAGAATTCTAGCTCATTTAGTCAAGACACTTTGCATTCTTCCTTAATTATCAGGTTCTTCAATGATACTCGTAGTGATGGGAGCTCAACCTCAATAGGAAAAATGGATTTTCATCCATAGACCAAAGAGAAAGGGGTTGGACCTATAGGCATGCAAATATTGGTTGAATAAGCCACAAGAGTGGGATTTAGCTATAGATGCCAGTCACGACCAACTTCATTAACTATTTTCTTTAGGATTTTCAAGATATTTTTGTTTGTAGCTTCTACTTGACCATTGCCTTGGGGATAGTATGGTGTAGAGAATCGATGTTGGATATTGAATCTTTGGCATAGCTCATTTACATTCTAAATTTTAAAAGGGGTTCCATTTTTTGAGATGAAGGTTTGTGGAACACCATAACGACAAATTAGGTAATTTAGGATAAACTTGGCTATCTGCTTCCCTTTTATGTAGGTCATAGAAATGGCTTCAACCCACTTAGTAAAGTACTTAGTGGCGGTTATGATAAACTTATGGCCGTTGGATGAGGTTGGAGTGATTTTTCCTATGAGGTCCAACCCCCATTGCAAAAAAGGCCATGGTGTGATCATTGGTTGCAATTCTTGTGTTGGAGTATGAATTAGATCCCCATGCTATTGACACTAGATGCATTTTTGCACATACTGATGAGCTTCTTTTTCCATGGTTGGCCAATAGTAACCCATCCTTAATAGTTTCTTAGCCAATATCATACTGCTATAATGGGACCCACACATGCCATAGTGTACTTCTGTTAAAGTAGTTAAGGCTTCCTCTTAGTTAAGAAATCATAGTAATGTCCCTTCGATGCTTTGACGGTAAAGGGTATCACCTAGGATCATGAATTGGGATTCCTTTTGGACAAAGGTCTTTTTAAGGTTCAGGGTGATATCTAATGGAAAAGTTCCTTTGTTAAGGTAAGTAAACATGTCAAAAGTTGGTATGGGAAGTTGTTCTACCAATAATTCACATTGGAGGATGTTGTTCGACATGTCCAGTAATGATCTAATTGTTGCCATGGTGTTTGCTACTCTATTGTTCATGTGAGGAATATGCTCAAAAGATATGTCTATAAAGAGATCTTTGAGATTCTCTACCATCTTCTTGTAAGGAGTGAGCTTGTCATATTTAGTTTGATAGTTGTAATTGACTTGGTTGATAACCAGCTATCAGTCTCCATAGACTTTCGTTTCTTGAATTTTCCATTGAACTGCTATCCTAAGACCTATGATTAGGGCTTTGTATTCAACAATGTTGTTGGTACAAGTAAATGATAGCCTGTATGACTTTGGGATGCAATCACCTTAGGGGGTGATGAAAAGAATGCCTACTCTAGATCCATGTTGGGTGAACAATCCATCAAATTACATCTTCCATTGAGCTATGAGATTAATAAGGAACATTGATTCATGAGGGAACTCGAATATCAAAGGGTTCTTAGTATAGATGGGTGCTTCTGCTAGCTGTTTTGTGATCACTTTTCCTTTGATTGACTTACACTCCACATACTCTATGTCAAACTCTATCAAGATCATAACCCATTTAACCATTCATCTAGTGAGGGTTACTTTAGATAATAGATATTTTAATGGATCAATCTTTGCAACAAGCTTGATTTGATGTCACAACATGTAGTTCCTGAACTTTTGTGAAGTGAAAACTACTGATAGGAATGCTTTCTCAATGGGTGAATAGTTCATCTCATAGCCTACCAAGGTTCTTCTAATGTAGTATATGGCTCTTTCCTTTCCATTTTCATCATGTTTTGCTAAAAGAGCTCTTAGTGTTGCTGGTGTTGGTAAGATGTACAAGATCAATGGTTTTTTTTGTATCAATGACATGAGCACTAGAGGTGTTAGTAGATAATCATTGATATTTTGGAAAGATTTATCACATTGTCATCCCACTTTTAGGTTATCCCTTTATGGAGGAGATATGAAAAGGGGTGAATCTTATCTAATAGTTGGGCTATGAACCTTCTGATGGACTACAATCCTCCTTGTAATCCTCTCATATGTTTCAGTGTTTGCAATTGTTCCATGTATAGGATGGATTTTACCTTTGTTGGATCAATTTCTATCCCTCTTTGTGAAACACTAAAGGCCAAGAAGTTTTCCTCATGTGACCTTGAACACACAATTTTTTGGATTTAGTCATACCTTGTATTCTTCAATCCTATCAAAGATTTGTCCTAAGACTTGTATGTGCTCACTTCTCTTCTTTGATTTTGAAAAAATATCATCCACATAATCTTACAATGTTTTTTGGATCATGTTGTGAAAGATGAGGGTCATTTCTCTCAGATATGTTGCTCCTACATTATTTAACCCAAATGGAATCACATTCCAGCAACAGGTTCCCCATGGACAAGTGAAGGCAGTTTTGTGTTGATCCTCCTTAGTGATTATGATTTGATTGTAGCATGAAAATCCATCCATGAACAACAAAATTTCATACTCAGCTGTTAAATCCACAATGAGATTGATGTTGGGAAGAGGGAAATCATCCTTCGGGCATGCCTTGTTTAGATCTCTAAAGTTAGTGCATATTTTGATGCTCCCAGTAGGTTTTGAGATTGGTACCAGGTTTGAAACCCACTTAGGATAATCTATCAGTCAGATGAATCCAACGTCAAGAAGCTTTTGTAGTTCTAGTTTAACCAAAAGTTCTATTTGAGGATGCATCTTCCTTAATTTCTACTTAATTGGTTTTTCTTCAGGATAGACTACTAATTGATGTACAACCACTTTTGAATCAAAGGCCTGGAATATCTATGTATGACCATGCAAAGTTAGCTCTTCTCTCTTTAAGGAATGTTGCTAGGTTCTTTTGTTATTCTTCCAATAAGGATTCAACATAAAAAGTGATCATAGGTGCTTCCTCCATTCCCACATTGACTGGAGTAGCATTTTCTACTAGTACCGCTGACTTCTTTGAATGCATTTCACTAAGGGGGAGATTGAATGCCTCATCCTTGGGTGCCTCAAAAATGTTTTCACCATCAGATATGTCCTTTTTTTTTACTATATTTTAGATCAAAGAGTGCCACTAGGCAGTTTTCACTCAAGAATCTACATGTTAGTTGCATTTCATTTATTTTACAACTAAAGGATTCAATTGTCTCCCCATAGTATGCCCCCATATCGAGTTCTATGTTGAAGGATGCTTTATGATCTACCCATGATAAGTTGTCATAGAGTCCCATGAATTCTGAGATTGCTTCATCATTTTTTAATAAATCTAGAATTGATGGTCCTTGTTGGTCCATGTCAATGAGTTGTGGGTTTACTAGGTATATTTAAGTTGGTTGGTTGCTTGAGACAAAGGATGTTATGGATATCATAAAGATAAAAAATTTCTCAAATAGGTCAACAACATCAAGGGGAAAGTAATCTAAGGTTGTATCATGCAATGTAGTTGACCAAGAGGAATCCTCAGCTCATTTAGCAGAAATACCTTTGTCAATAAGTGTGACCTTGCTAGTAGTACAACCTAAGACAAGATTATTTATTTGTTTCTCAGGAATGATAGGTTCTAGTAAACCATTGTCATCCTGCCCTACCTTCTCATTCTTATTATATCCCATGCTCTACATTAACTGTAGGCCTTTGTTATCATCTTCCATGGGAAGAACATGAACAGGTCATTCATCTTGATAGAGGAGTTTAGAGATATCTTCCTCATTAGCATCTTCTTGATTCAAATCTCCCTACTTGGTGAAGGTAGTAGCTGCCATATTGATTTTTTTTGGTTCTTTGGTGCTAGATGTGGGTTTCCCATGGGATTGAGGATAATCTACACAATGGGAATTTTTGATGCTAAGGTAGAGGCTAGGGATGATGGATCAACAAATGAGCTTGATGGTGTGGGTCCTTCATCATTTTTGGGTATTTGGTGGATCTTATAGAACTTGGCCTCAAGACTTTTGCAGTAGTAAAAAGGCTCAAGATCTCCATGAATAGGGAATTCTCTGCCTTCGAAAGGAAAATTTACATAATGAAGATAGGTTGAGGCTACATCTTTTAGAGCATGGATCCAAGGTTGACCAAGCAGTATGTTATAGGAAAGATCAAGGCCAAACACTTGGCATGTAGTTTCTACGATAAGAGGTCCCACTTGGATTAGAAGTGCAATGATTCCTCGTGATACCCATTCTTGGTTGTCATATTCCCTGATGGTAGTACTCTTTGTCTTCTCAATAGTATTTTCTGAATATCCTAGATTTTTGATCAACTACAGGGTACAAATGTTCAAACCAACACCTCCATCTACCAATACTCTTTTGACCATGTTTTGATGAATGAAAATCTTAAGGTGTAAATCATAGTTATGAGATGGTAGGGATGGTAGGTCTTTCTTAGAGAAGGTGAGAATATGGTTGGTGATATGCCCTACCATAGCCTGAAACTAATCAGTATCAATGTTCTCAAGAACAGATGAATTAGACAAGGCTTTTTCCAATATTTCTCTATGTGTGGGGGATAACCTTAAGAGTTATAAGATTGATATCTATGCAAGGGTCTGTTTAAGTTGATCTAGAAGATTGTACTTGCTAGGATTAGATGTGGGAAAAGTAGGATCTATCCTAGATTGAGATGGGACTCTTTGAACAATTATTTTTCCATGTCGTGTGGTTACTCCACATTTTATACGAGCTCCTTTGATGGTGAAAACAATGATAACACTATCATAGGAGGAAACTACATTGGAATAGGTATGTTGCACATTAGTGTAATCCTTAGCTTTGTCATTGTTGTTTGATTTTTTATGATCCAGCAAAGGGTTCTTGTATATCTTGAGATCCTGGTTCCTAGCTGGTACCTCAACATATATGTTATCATTTTTTATGAGATTTTGGATGACATTCTTGAGTTTCATGCAGTTTGTTATTTTATGTCCTTTGATTTTGTGAAAGTAATAGAGATCATGCTCGTTGTACTAGGATGGATTCTCTTGTGGTTCTTGGTAGTTTTCAAAGTTAGGAAGTGTTATCAGATTTGACTCTATCAACTTCTTCATGATTGTCTCGATGGGTTCCGATAACTGTGTACCTGTGTTTGGGATAGTTGTTCTTGTTAGCTATTTTCCTTTGTTGCATGTTGGTGTTACTGATCTGATTGTTCTGTGGTGTTGTTATTTGTTGCACAGTTGATTGGATGTTAGCAACTTGATTGTTATTTGGTCTAGGAGCACTTAGTATGACCTTAGTGTCTACTACACTGTCATTTGTTACTTTTTTTTCTTTGCCCATACACAAGGTTTCTCATTTGAACTAGTTGAAGAACGATTTCCTTTGTAAGCCTAAGTACTTCCTTGTGAGATCAAGGCTCTTTCAATGTTAAGGGCTCTAGGGACAAGATCGTCATATGATGTGATGCAATGCATTTTCAAGTGGAATGATAAATTTGGATCAAGATTGGCTATAATGATTCCCACTTGTTGTTCATTAGGAAGAGGCCACTTGTTTTTACTAGCTCTTTGTCTCCATCATTGTAAGAAATTAACAAAAGTTTCTCCTTGATTTTGTTTAAGAGTATAATTCTTCTAGAATGACGTCCATGTCAAGATTGAAGGAGAAGTGATCGATGAATTTATCAATGATTTCTTGAAAAGTTTTGATACCAGGAGGAAAATGAGAAAACCAATCCATAGCATGACCTATTAAACTTTGAGGGAAGAGGTGCATTAGATATGAATCATTGTTAGCCACCTCCATACACATGACATTAAATTATTTGATATGGTCTACAAGACTTCCTCTCCCTTTATATTTGTCATATTTGGGGATTACAAACCAAGGAGGGAATGGTATCATTGCTATGTTTCAGTCAAATGGGTAAGGACACAAGTTCTGTCTATGAGGTTTCTTTGTCTTGCCCATGTGAAGGTCCCATATTTCTTGTGGGAGTGCTTTCAATTGTGATGCTAGGTCATCTTGTAGGTTGGGTGGTGGAACATATGGTGGGATGACAGATGAGTTATATTGGGTGTATGATGTGATATTTTGCAAAAGTGATGGATATGTTATTGATGTATTTGGATTGATGATGTTCAAAAGAGGATAATGGGAACCTTTTTGTTGTCGTTGGGTATATTGTTGAGCTAGTAGGGCTTTCTATTGAGATTCTTCTTGTTGTTGCACTAGTGCTTACTGTTCAGCCTGTATTGTTGTTGTGCTAATAAAGCTACTTGTTGTGCTTGATGTTGTTGTTGTGCAGATTTTTGTGTTGCTAATGTTGCTTGTTGTGTGATGGCTGCTTGTTGTTGTTGTGCTAAGGCTACTTGTTGAGCTTGATGTCATTGTTGTGATAGGGTTGCTTGTTGTGCTTGATGTAGTTATTGTGCTAGGGATGCTTGATGTTGTCATTATTGTTGGATGACTTGTTGATAGGCTTGTTGTGCTTGCTATAAAGCTAAGGCATGTACTTGAAATGTGGGATCAGATGGTTGTTGAGACATCTGTGAAGGATTATGGATACTGATGTTTTGAGTGGGTAGTGGATTGCTAGTGAAAGGTGGAGGATTCCCTCGATTTAACATTCCTTGCAAGAGGGTAGAATTAGGTGGAGGAATGTATGTTTGAGGTCCTGATTGATTTGGCATAGTAAAGGGGACTATGGGAAAAGAGGATGTCATTAAATTTTGCAATGGAAATGACACTCCAGGACCTTGAGTCCATTGATTAAAAAGATTCCCTTTTCCTATGTTTTGAGGATTGCCTTGTGAAAAATATGTAAACAAGGGATTTGTGATCAAGGTACTTCTAGGATTGATAGAACTTGTAATCAAGGGATTGTTTTGAGGTGGATTAATGGTGGATGATGTGGAAATGGTAGATGGAATGGGTGAGCCCACCAGATGGTTGGATAAAGATGCCCCTATTTGCATTAAGGGTTGGTTCTGTGATATAGTATTGACATTCCCTTGTATGTTGTTTTCAAATACTTGGTCTATACCACTTTGCATGATGGTGGGAACACATGTGGTACTCATAGGTGTGGATGAAGAAGGGTATCCCTGAAATGTATAAGTGGTGGTGGAATAATGAAGTTCAAGCGGTGTGTGTAGCTGTTTTGGAGCTTCGAGAATAGGAGGAGCACCAAAAGTAGGTGTCTAAGTGGTGGTGGGAGGTGGAGGATTAGTGTCAAGGGTACCCACAAGTGTACTACTTTCAAATGGTGAGGTGTGACTAAAATATTTAGCAAGGCTGGTTGCAAGACTAGGAATGTAAGTTTTATTTAGCCCTAGTGATGGATTTGTGAAACCTTGTGTTAAATTTTGTGCTACAAATGTCAAGGAAATAAGAACTATGTTTTTAAAGGCTTGATGTTCCATAATTTCTTCCCAAGTAAGCTCAAATGGGTTATTTGTGATATCTTTAATTTCATATGGTCCTGAAGGAGATGATGGTTGTTGTGAGGGGGTAACATGACTTCTAGGATCAAATTCTAAAGGATTTGGATCACTTGAGGTAAATGTAACTTTGGTTTTCTCCATGATTCTCTTGTGTTATGATCTGGTCTTTACCATAAATTTTTTCACCTATGGGAGAGTTGTGTTGAGTTTTGTAATATTTGAACTCTCTAGTTGACTCAAATCTAGGTAAAATCGATGCTCTAAGTCTTTTGGGAGAAATGATGATAATATGAGATGAAAAGATGAGTAATGTGGGAAGTGATCTTTGCAAAAATTTTGGGACAACACTTTTGACTTGAGTTTAGTGTTTTGATGTTGGGATAAAGGATGCTAATGAACCTAGAAATATTTAGGGTAGACTTGTGACCTTCAAGATGAGCTAGTTCAAAAATGATAACTACCTTAGCTAAGTGCATGAAAAAGGATACATTTCACATAAAAAATAGCTAAATTAGTAGTTGGTTTGATTGATGTTTTAAGTCCCAAAGTGTTGGTGTATTTAAAATTTTGCAAAGTTAGATGGAGTGAAGGACGAAATTTGATGAAGGGGTGAGGGAAATGTTTGACCCAATGTTGAGCTAAAGTGAACCTTTTTTTTTGGTAAGACCAAGGTAGTGAGAATGATGCTAGACCTCTAAAATTTTAAAATCCTAAAGAATAAATGTTGATTTAAATGAGAGAATAGATGGGAATGTTCAAACCTATTCAGGCTCTCCTAGCTTGGGCATAAAAGTTTCTCATCAAGGTGTAATGATTGTGGTAAAATATTGAAGCCCACTTTTGACCATACCTTGTTCTATGATTCTTATGTCTGAAATGATGGGCTGGAGATTTTCCCCTATGGATTTTGATCATTTGATGAATAATTTATGGGAGTTCGGTATCATGTAAAAATATTAGGATGTTGACCTCAAAAGAATGCATATAATTCTAAACTATACCATGAAGCGCATCTATAAAATTTTGCTACCAATCTGTCTCTATTTCTATGAAGTGCTTAAAGGTGTTTCTTAAGAGCTTTGGAGTGAGATACCTAAGTCTAAAATGAGGACCTATAGACCTTGGCTCAAGGATCCTGATTTTTTGTGAGATCATGTGAAAATAGTTTAAGTTTATGGAAGAAAGGAAGATATTTATTGCCACACGGGAGGTGGTAATGTAGGCCTTCTAGCCTCAATATTAGCTTGTTCCTCTTCTTCTTCTAAAATGGTTGCTGCATTTTTCCACTATGTGTTTGTTTCCTTGTTTTCAAAGTTAAGCTTCTCAAATTGCTAATAAGATTGATTTGTTCACCATTTATGAGTTCAAAGTTTGGTTGTTCAATGGGAGCTATTCTTCTCCAAATAGTCATGTGAGGTTCATTTGTCAATTTATCTTTGCTTAAGTGAATTAATTTTACCATAAACACTTGTCTTGATTATGTTTCCAAACTAAATGTTTATATGTCAAAAACATCATAACTTTCACAATGTCTGTTTTGTGAAAATCATGAGGTCAAAGCCATAATTTCCTATGTTGTCTTTGGGAAAATATGGGCTTGAGATTAATGCCAAGATATTTAGAAATTGCTAAGGATAAATCCTTAGGACAATCAGTAATATCAAGGCTAATTCAAGAAGTCCATATTTGAGCCAAAGTGTTTGAAATTTTGAGGATGATAGTGAATGTTTTTGTATCGTTTTGAAGGCAAGCAAAGTGTTAAAGTGAATCACACTCATTTATAACACTAGGATAGAAATGGCCATATTTGTTGAGTCCCCACCAAGATTTCTCTAAACACTAGACAATGCAAACATTTAGAGATTTGGCGACACTAGCTCCTCTCCACGACACACACTACTTGGGACCACTAAATCTCAAAATCCTTAAAATTTGGAGATTAAAAGGATTTTTTTTGTTTCTACAATTGAATAATACAAATATGGGAAAACTTTAGAATGACCGTTCTTGCACCAACACATATTTTAGGATTTTGGCTTGCTAAACAAATGAGTTGTAGTAAGGGCAATTGGGGACATGGCCCCTTGTGAGTGTCCAACAAGCCACTAAAGGCTTTAATCAATCCTACTAGGGGCTAGGTGATCCCACAATAGTGGTTTACAATTTTTGGCCAAACTCGACACTGAAATAATTTTTTTTAACTAAATCTTCACATTCGGGCACCTATAACAGCTAAACCATGAGGAATTTGAAGATGATGCAAACTAGAGTTTCGTGAAATTTTTTCTGTAGATTCTAAATATATTTTTTTCAAATTTTTTTGAATCAGATTGCACTTCTTTTTGCATCTCCCTCGAAAACTAGTTTTTTTCATAAAACAACATTTTAAAAAAGTGACGCTCACCGTATAACGCATAACTTTTTTTCCATGAAGGATAACATTCTAATTCTTTCGAATTTAGATTTGTAACTCTGATATCTAGTGCTTACACTTGGTTAGATAGTTTTTCATTGAATATTTTTTCTTTAATCAAGTTTTGAAGTCAAACAAATTACAATTCAGGCATAACACGACCGTATAATGCGTAACTTTTTTTGTATATATCAAAATTCAATTTCTCTTTTTTTGTTGGATCAAGGACTTCAATATCTGGTGCATGCATATTTTTCTTTTTTCTTTTTTTTTGATAATCTGCTATTTTTCCACATGTTCAAAACAAAGAGCTTGATTTTCTGTGAAAACCTTGCATTCACAAGAAATAAAAAATAAATTTAATAATCAAATTTAATTTAATTAAAATTATAATTTTTTGGAAGCTTATAATAAGGACTAAATACTTACAAAAAGATAAATTTTAAATGAATTCATTTGATCCCCAAAAAGGTAAATCAAAAGTGGGTTTTTATCAGCATTTTGATACATGTAAAGGAGACTTCGTTATAGGTATGGTTTAAAAGTAACGGGGTTCTATCCAAGGGGGTTTGGTCTAAGGTGGTTTGATCAAACCCTCTTTAATTGGAATCCTTTAAATGGAACATTTGAAGCTTAAATAATTATATTTTCTAAAAATATGTGATTTCAGCAAAAATCAGGATCTCCTAGAAATTGTAAACCACTATTGTGGCAACACTGGGCTCTCATACTTTTTACAATAGTACCCCATTCTAAAAGGCACTGTACAACTAAGGCCTACATACCATGAGGAATTGACAGTTTAGTCTTATCCATTTATATACCGACCTGAGTGAAAAAATGGTTTTAGTCGACTTCAAATTGGTCTTAGGTAGACCACTCTAAAGATAAAAAAAGTGAGGGAGTACACACACAATGTCTCTTTCTCACACTAGCATGATTGTATAATTTTAAAACCAATTGAAAGATGTGGTTGATCTTGCAAAGTGTTAGAGAATGTTTCTATTTCTCAAGGTCACCAAATGGCATGAGAGAATTGCATACACATCCACTAACAAAGTTGAAAATCACAAAACATAGCAAATAGTTATGAATTTTAACTTTTGAAAGCAGTGATGAGTTCATTTTAAGCACCAAATGAAAAATGAAGTTTTCCTTGTTTTATTTTAAGCCCAAAGTAAAATGATGATGTGAGGGTTCAATTTTATCCAACTTTAAGCGTTCATTTTAAACCCAGTTGAACTCTAGTGCATTTCCTAAAGCAAAAAGTAGAAAGCATAAAATTGGGTTATAATTGCCCCAAAGCGTCGAATGCTTGTTACAATTATAGAAATCAAGATAGAAGAGAATTTCTTCACTTTCACTCCATTTCTTTAAAAAACTGCAAAACCCTTTTAGTATAACAACCAGAACACAGTTAAGCATGCATTAGTGGTCAGATAAACCTAAGAAATTAAGTCACATGTCAAGAAAAAAAACATAAATTTCTTACCCTAGCTAGGCATCACTAAACATGATAGCATTGCAATTTGAAGTTTGGGCATCACTCTGGTGAAAATAGGTGTTGCTCTGTAGCAGGAATAGTGAGCATGATAGCGTAAGTATTTTTCTTGGTGTCGTTGCTAACGGTAGTGTCGCAATTTGAAATTTGAAAGTGTCAGACTGTTGAATTTGAGGGTTGCCGTTTAAAATTTTTGATACCTCAAGATTAAATATGCGTCGCCATATTTAAATCAACATCAAAGAATTAACTTAGCATTGGGATTTAAAAGTACTAGGGCATCACTATATGGTGACGCTATTGAAATAACATTGTTGTTTGTAATTTGGGTGTCGCTAGGTCTTGCAAAACAACATAAAATAGAATTCAAGCTAGAAAATGATTAGATTATCAGTTTTCCTTCCTTCTAGTGCTAGAATGTGAGACGAGGAGAATGTCAGAGAGGGTCGATTACACTTGAATCATGATGAATCGAAGCATAACTTCACCAAACATACCTGCATCTATAAATAAGATCATTCAAATTGGAAATCTAAACTAAGCATTTAATTGAAAATGAAAGCTACAAACTACAAACTACACAAAAATAGTTAAATTCCTAATCTAGCCCATATGAAACTTATCCTGTTTTGGAATTGGTGTTGTGTTGATGTGAAACGACAACCCTTTCCTAATCCCGTGATTAGTGAGCCTATTTCAATCGATTCTATGGAAGAGAATCGATGAAACCATTGTGATTGATGTATGAAAACCTAGTTTATGTTAAAAATGAACATGATGCAAGCTAAGTTACCATGATTTTATGCTAAGAATGAACTAGTTATGCTATTTCTAAGCTAATCTAAGCTAAAACTATGCTAAAATATGAAATCCCTAATTCATATATAAACTAAGATGGATGCATGGAATCCATTAATGGATTCTCTAATCTATCATGCAATTAAAACTAACCAAAATAAGCTAAAAAGTGAGTAAATATTAGTGTGAGTGCAAGTGAATTCAACAACATGACTTTGCAATTGAAAGATGGATCCATTTGTCTCCAAATAGTGACCTATTTATAGGAGAAAAAATGATGAATGGAGGATTGAGATCAAAAAGTTTAATCAACAGTCCAAGATGAAGGGGATGATAGGCATGGATCATGGATTCTCATCAATGGATGAGAATGCATGATGAGATTTAATCAAGGGCTCACATTTACCTCAAACAAACACACTTTTTACTTGCTCACACAATTCAAAGGTAACTTTTTCAAAAGGTTGAAGGTTTAGCTTGTTCAAGAAGCCAAGTGAGATGATTGGAGAAGAGAGAGTATTCCTTAGAATATTCCTTTGGGTGAGGAAAAAGGAAATTTACAAATTAAAACAAAGTTTTAATTGTGCAAAAAGGGGATGAGGAATATTCCATGGGAATATTCCCTTTTCTTAGAGGAAAGTTAGTTTAATTTCTAATTAAACAAGGTTTAATTATGCAATTAAGGGATTTAGAGGAATTAAAGTGATATTTATTGAATTAAATGATTTAATAAATAGGGGAGAGATGAAATTATATTTAATTAAATAACTTAGGTTTATTTAATTAAATAAGATGACTTAGGGAATCGAATTAAATATTTTGATTTATTTAATTTAATGAGATGAAGTGTTAGTGTGAAAACAGATGAATTAACTCAATTAAATCAATTAGTCCACTAGATGAAAATGATGCAATTAATTAATTAGCTAGGCTAATTAAATCAATTAAGTGAAAAGAGGATGGGTTAAAGAGGAAATGTTGTTAGTAAATTTGTTTTAAGTGTATGATATCGATTAGGAAATTTTTCAATGTCTACATAAACAAGTAGAAATAAATCACAAGAGGTCCAATGCTATGAAGCCTCCCACATCACTCCAAATCAACAACTTGCACACATGGAAATGAGGAAAAATGTTGGGGTTGTTTCAAGGCTTGTCTTGGTCAAACCCCAAATCTGGTGTTTCCATGTCCATGGATAACTAGATAGACAGATAGAAAATAAATAGACAAGCTAGAATATCAATAGGCTACTTGACATAAAACACGATAATGCAATGAAGAGAGTGAAGTTACCACCCTTAAGAAAGATAGTGATGACAAAGGAGAGTATGCAACACTCAAGATGAGCTAAAGGAGCCAAAGAGCTACTTTAGAGAACCAAGAGAGCTTGAGAGCTTGATAGATTGAAAGAAAATGATGTAGAAGAGAGCAAGAATGAGCTAGAGTGAACAGAAGATTGAATGAAGTGAATAGAATGAAGAATGAGAGGATAAAATAAAGAAAATGCATGCAAGGAAGTGTTTTCAATGGATCTGCAACCATAGAGGTGTTACACTTTGTGGGTAGGTGAAAGTGTAACATCCCAACAACCACAAAATCAAGAATATTTTTGGGACATTTGTGTGACGTGCATACATATATGTGTTGTGATAGCATCCCCTAAAAAATTCACTTAAAGATAAAAAATAAAGGGGTCAAGGATGAAATTAATGTTAAGAGAAAGGGGTATTACATTATCAATTTTAAATTATGCTAAAGGGAAGGTTATGGAATGTGAAATTGCATAGGGTATAACTTCTAGCATTATTGTACCAAGGAACATCTACAAAGATATGTAAATCCTACAAACCAATATGATGCAATACATATCTCACCACAAGTTTCCATAGCTCTCCCAAGTACTTCACACCCAACAAAGGAAAGAGATAAAGAAAAATCCATGTAGCTACTAAAGAATAATGAACAACACATGAACAAAAAAATAGTGATCACCATAGCTCCACACAATATCTCATTATCTAATGTCATGTGAATATAAACATCTAGGAAGAAGAACAAGACCGAAAGAGAATTTGCAAATCAAAACCTATAGTGTGTCCTTCTACACAAACCTCTAAATGCTAAGTTGTAATAAGTTTGATCTCCTCCATAAAATCCTAAAGAGAATATCACTATCCATATCTAACTATAATCAAGACGTATGCATCTCAAGCCGAAGAAAGATCAAACCAAAACCATTCCCAAAACCAAGGTAATAAGTCCAATAACATCTCCTAAAATCAATATCAATTAATGATCTCACAATACATAAGGAGAGAAACATTCCAACATCCCTCAAATGAATCCCCCAAAACTAGCGAACCTGAGCTACCCTTATTTTGCATAAAAAACCTACAACACTGGAGAACTCATTGATGCAATAATGCAACATAAAAATACAAAAATACACTAATAACCATGTCAAATGAGAGTAATAAAAGATGTACATGTTAGTATACAAAGACTCCAACATCAAATCACCAAGATTTGAATAGACATATAAGCTCACAAAATCACCATAGTCAAAAGAACCCATAAAAATATCATATAGAAATGATAGAAAATAAGTCATGCCAAAACACCTCCAAACCTAATCCACTATGTACTTCTCTAAACAAGCTTTTCGTTGACTATAAGAAGTCCAAAATCTGACTCTGTATGAACAAGTTATGACCTCTCCAAGCTTGAAGGGACCTCGTTTTAATGTCGTAAAGTGTATTTAATCACACTTTCACATTGAACATTAAATCCCTAACCCTAATTACTCTTTATATCATCATTAATAGGCCCCTATGACCCCATATTGTGCATCCCAAGGCTTAATTTGATCAAAGACATGACTAAATCATCATATAAACCTAATTTCTTCATTCCCTGACATCCCAGCTAGAAAAAGAGCTCCTATGGGACCCATTCACCACTTTGGACGAATGGGTCACATTCAGGTGAGATTACATGGAATCACCTTTCCAATGAGTATAAGAAGAAAAAACAAACACCCTAGGTGAAAGTTATGCCCCTAGAAAAAATTTCCCAATTTGGCTAGTAGTGGAAAATGGGGTGGCACCATTGGAAACCCACTAACAGTGCCTAGGTGATGCATTGATTGAGCAGAGCGAACCCAAAAGATTATACAATGTAGTTTAATTTTTAATTTTAATATTTTTCGTTAAATTTTATTTTAAAATTTATTAAAAAATGGGGGGTAACATTTAATATTTTTAATGGAATATTTAAATTATTTTACACCCCTATGGGGTGGGGCATGGCCCATCCGATGAGACTGTCAGCTAAAGTTGACAATGCACCAGTGGCCCAGCTGGGTGGCTATATTGCTGGTGGAAAGCTTTGATGATTGACAATACAATCTACCATCAACACATGGAAAGGGTAGGGGGTACGAGGTCTACGGACCCCCCTCCTTTAATCTTAATTTTTATTTTTTTTATTATTGCAGTGTTTAAAACATGCACATTATTTTTTTAATTAATTAATTAATTTTATTTTTCCTTTGTAGAATGAAATTGAAGGCCATATGGTCGTATGACAGGGCAGGGGAAAAAAAAATTGCATTTTTTTCATAGTGATCAAACAAGCCAAATTTTATCTCAATCTTCATCTCTCGAGCCTCTTGGATCCAATGGTGAGGTCAGATTTATTCCAAGGGGTCATTTACAAAATTTCCCATACAAAAATCTAATAATGAACATCCATAAAAACCTTTTTCCCAACAAAGATTCATAAACCCAAATCTGCAAAAAAAACCACAAATTTGCAACCCCAAAATCCCAAATTTGTAAAAAAACACCTACACAAAACCCTCATATCTTACAATGTCTTCATTATTTCCATACAATCCCTAGATTCAACTATACATCGGATCTACTTAAATAAGGTTTATACAAACCACAACCAAGGCTTTGATACCAAATGAAAGAAAATATGCATCCACTCAAGGTAATTTCTACATAATCTAATGAACCATCAATTTTGGGATGTTCTATGGACTTCTCTTGCACTCTTAGGTTTTTTCACCTAAAAAGAGAGATAAAACCCAAAAATTGAGGTGGTTCACTCAAACTAAGGAATGTATGATGCAATTATGAATAAATGCAATCATCTAGATGCATCTTATTGACAAAATTGTCTGATTATGAATGCAAAACTAATGAGATATGCAATGTTTGAAAACATAGTGTGATATGCAGAAATGAACTAAAAACATAAACAAATGCAAACATAATTGAATTAAATTGAACAAAGTGCACCTAGAAGTTGAATGTTGAACCTAGAAGGTTCTGGAAACTGACAAAAATCATTGTTTATGACTAATGGGAATCATTCGCCATTGATGGAGAATCAATCCTCCTACTGGTAAAATGACCTAAAACTAGTTTCCTACTATTGGGAACTGAATTTTGACAAAATCAACTTTTCAGCTTGAAAGTGGTACTCATTTTCCATTGATGGTGAATCATTCCTCCAAAATTATGCAAATTCAAGGGTCAAGATTGTGGGTCGAGATCTACACTTGTCTTCTTGTCGGGTTGACAGAGTCAAATATGCAAAAAATTAACTGTATGTTGTCTCCAAACTTGAATTAGGGTTTAGTTGACTTGTTATCCACTTTTCAACACCTATTTCTTTGAAAAATATTTCTACAAGACCTGCAAACACACATGCAAAAAAGGTAAAAATGGTTAAGGGTTAAAGTATAGGGATTTGCCTTGGTCAAATCCCACTTTGGTAATCAAACCCTTGATAAAGAAATGAAATGGAAAGAAGAAAGGAATGATGAATAAACAACATGCAAATTTACTAAACTCACCAAATCCTTGTTATTGAAGTCTGAAAATATGTTAATGGCTGCTCCAAGATGCTTGATTCAATGATGCTTTGATGCAAGAATGCTAATAGATGATGTATGAGTGAATGAGATGAATGCATGAATGCTTGAATGAATAGGTGTTAAAATGGATGGAAAAACACTTATTTATGCACTTATGCCCTAATTACCTGAAAATACATCATAGGTCGACATAAGGTCTTAATGAATAAAAAACTGAAGGAAATTTTGAATTATTTTGAATTTTGAGCCAAGAGGGAATCATTTGCCACCTGTGGCGAATGGTCCCACTCTAGGCTTGTAAGTGGGTGTCAGGAATTAAGTTGTGTTTAATGTTTTTTTTCAGGTTTGAATTCAAAAATACACTTAATTATGACTTGTAAGTGCATAAAGGGGCAAATAAAGCATCTGAAAGGTGTAATTAGTGATAACAAGCCTAGAAAAGCATAAAATATTGTTACAAGACTTTACAACACTTTACAATAGGACTTGATAAGTGAGAAAAAAGGTGATTTTTGGATGAATTATAATGAGAAGAGTCTAGAAAAGTGTTGAAATGTGTTACAACACTTCACAACACCTTCACAAGACATCATAATTTGAATATTAAGGACCTAATGTGAATGCATAATTTACATTGGAACATTAAATCTAAGCAAAATAGATCAAACATCACAAGAAAAATACCTAAAAGACCATGAAAATATCCAAGATCCATTTTTCTATGGTACATTTAGTGCCCACTTTAGTGAGAGGATGAACTTGCTTCAAAATCACACTAAAGTAGCCATGCATATCAAGAGGGGTCCAAATGCACTTATGCTAGCAAGATGGAATAACAATGATCAGGAGGGATGATCAAGTCCCCAAGATGAAGATCCCATGGAAAACTAAACATAAGAACAAAGGAACTCATGTGTGAAATAGAAAAAGAGAAGGAAGAGAAAAAGGAAAAGTTAGATCAAGCTTCAATTGTTTGTCTAGCTAGTTGTGAATTAGATCTAGGCTATTTGTCCAAAAAAGGAAATGCATACTCACTTTGGGGTGACAAAACTCATGGCGGTCTGTCAGTGACAAGGCCCAAAAGGTGAGAAACATATGCTTGGAACTAGTATGTACTCACAAACACATAAGTGGCTATGGGGAAAGTCGTGCTGCAGAATGGGCTTCCTGCTCAACCATATCAAAGTTATACCTCCTGATAACTTTAATAAAGTGCCATAAAGGAAAATCTTGGTTCGTGCTTCATGAGACAAGAAAATATGCGTATTATTAGAACTCATGAAAAAACAAGATGGTACCACAAGAATGTAAGTTGTGTTATACAAGGTGGCCATATCAATGTAAAAATGTAAAATGAAAAGGAAAGTTCAAATGAGTCTTGTTACGATCATGCGAGTTATATAACTTAGGGAACATTGTTTCTAATGTCTCCAAGAGAGGACCAATCAAATAATAGAATATTCACAACTTAGGGGATGCAGTGCATTGCATCAAGCCACTGAGAGGAATGTAATATGCTAAGATAGATCACACTTATGAAGGACATCACACCCAATGTCATCCATAAAGTGACAAACGCATCATATGAAGTGACAAGACTACATTAAGAACCAAGAATGTAATTTGAATAATGCCAATGTATGCCCCCACTTTAAAGGAATTTATACACATTGTTCTGTGAACAATTACTTTAAAGTAGCAAATGAGAAATGCAAAAATAAAAAAATACAAGACATGAGAGCCAACTTGGAAAGCTCCTATGCCAAGTCATAAGTTTTTGAGTAAGGCTGCTTCATGTAAACAAAAAAGAAAATGAAAGAAAGAGGGGTTTCCACCTAGAAAGGAACACACCAAACACATAAGGGATCTATGGATTTGGGGTCAGTACGTTCATTACTGCAATGTTTTGATTAAAGAGATCATAATTGTCATCATTCCCCAAATACATAGAACTGGAAGAATGACACAAAGAGAGCAAAAACAAAAGAAAAATAAAGTCCGTTTTGGGTCAACATGGAAGAGACATTGTAGTATCAATGCTTTGCATCATCCCCAAAAGGAGAAACACAAGCGAAAAGAAAATGAAAAGGAAAAAGAAAAGGAAAATCTTTTCGGTCAACATGAAGGAGACATTTCGGTCTCAATGCCTTGTGTCATCCCCAAAAGGAAGAACACAAGAAAAAGAAAAAGTAAAAATGAAAAGGGATCATTTGGGTCAACATGGAAGATACATAGGGCATCTCAACACTTTGCATCATCCCCAAAAGGAAACATAAAACAAAAGTGAAAAACAATAAAGCACGATATACAGAAGAATGGAGGTACAAATAAAGGAAGTTTATAAAGAGAGGAGAACATCAAACACACATTATGAGGGAACATGATACACACATACAAGAAAAAAAGTTAAAAAAAAGTAAAAAGGGAAATGCAAAAGGTGAGCAAGGTGAATGCAAGTCAACCATCTAGCAAGTCATCTTCCTCCCAATGATGTTTAGTGTATTGCAAGGGCGGTTGACTGTCCAAAGGGAGAATTGCAAGTGTTGAACTAGGGGAAGTACCAGGTTCTTCACTTGGTGTAGGAAACTTATCGTTTAAGCTCATGGAAGATGAAAATAAAGAAATATTGTTATGCACCTATTCATCTATTTTATAGATCTCCTCCTCCTCATCATCATCATTTAGATTAATCATGATGGGAGGATGGAGGGTAATTTCCAATGAAGGATGTATCAAGAGTTGTGGTTGTGGTATTGGATCATTTTTTTGTGATGGTTGTAATGTACTTTTTTGCGGCAGGTGAGGAGGATGAGGGTGATCATGTATTGCTTCTATCAAAGGTGGAGGTTTATTTTTTATTTTTTTTTCAGCTATTTGTGATTGGCAAGCCAAGAGATGACAATGACGCCTACGCTCGCTAGCACTGCAGTTTTGTTTAATTCTATTTTGAAGTTTTTGAGGTGTAAGAGTGGGTTGATCCACCATAGGCTCCTTTCTTCCCAAGGAGGAGGAATTGAAGGAACCAGAGGGGATGGGTCAATCAATTTCTCTTTGGCTTTATAAACTTGTTTAATACAAGGAGGCATGTTGAGGTTGGTTTCGCTTTCTCTTGGACATTTAGATGATGAAGGTGAAGTGTTTATTATTGGTTATTTGTGAGGTTGCATTGTTTACTTAGGGTCAAATTCAGGTTGAAGCATTGTCTCATCTATGATAGGAATAGTGGAAGTGGATGGGGACTTGTGGTGAAGAGACAATTGGGTTGTGCATTTGGCTTTGAACTTTTGATAGGCAATGAAAAATAAATATTTGCAAGGGGTGATGGGTTCTATAGGTGCAGACCAAAAGGCTTCTAAGGAAAAATTACCTTTAGAAGACAATGGATGAAATCCACTATGGTGTATGGTAAATATCTCATTGTCAAGCATAATCTTCAAACATTTGTGAATAACTGAAGGGACAACTTTCATCGAGTGAAGCCAAGGATGACCTAGTTGTAGATGAAACTGATTCGATTGTGGAATGATAGAAAATGTTACATCCAATGTTTTGGGTCCTATCTGTAATGGGAGTACAATGGATCTGATCATAGGGCACACAAAACTGTATGTGCTTTAATCCATGCGATTGGTTTATCATAATCATCTTCATAAGGATCATGTAATACTAAAAATTCTTCCGTGATCACATTCTCGCCATAGGTGGGATCTATTAATATCCCATTGGTGGGCTTATCATAGATGCGACCAACTATGTAAAGAGGACCATCGAGAATATTTTTAAGTATATAATGAGAAGAAAAAGTAATATCAAGATATTTTTTTGTTGGGCCATTTCGAGGGATAACGTCTATCGTACCCACGAGTTCATCCATAGGAATAACATGGGTAACATTTGGAGTAGGATCATGTTGTTTAGTATTTGTATCAATATTCATCACATGAGTGTTCGAAGGTTCACTAGATTTGATAAATGAAACATTGTGTTTGGGCATGGGTTGGTAAAAATTTGTAAATTCTGATTCGGGGGTGCAATAGACTTATTCCCTTGGTCATTGACACCTGCAATGGACAAACAACCAGAATCAATGATGTCTTGAACTAAGTGTTTGAGATGCTTACATTGTTCGGTGTCATGTCCATTTTGGTAATGAAAATGACAATAAGCATTTGGTTTAAAGGTGGAGGTAAATGCTTGGTAGTATCAAGTGGCTTAATGGTAGGAAAAGTGATCATTTTTTGTTGTAGCAGTTGATTCATTGTGTTATGGAGAGTATCGGGTAAGGGGGTAAATTGTCTCTTCAGGTCTCCATAGGTAAAGGGCATCGCTGCTTTAACAACAACCACTTGATTATGCACTGGTTGAGTGGGTTGTGGGGGAGGGGGATTGAACTATAAAAACCCTTTGTTTGGTTTTCTAAAGTTTTGCATGTTTTTTTGGTTGCTTTGTTTAGACTTCTCAGCTTAGCTAGAAGTGGACATTGAATCATCACTAGTAACTGCATTATGATAGTCACAAAGGGTTGTGCATAAATGCATGAATGAAGGAAATTTAATCATGGTCAACTTATCTTGAAGGTGAGTGTGTATGTTTTTGATAAACATCTTTTGGAGATGTGAATCAAGAATCTTTACATCTACTTGAGCATATAATGAATGATAACGTGAAATGAAATCAATAACTTTTTCATCTACAATTTGTTTACATCTCATTAAATCAGACATTAATTTTTTTGGAGTCATATGGACTTGAAAATGGCTTATAAAGGAATCAACAAGTTCATTAAATGATCAAATGGAATTATTGGGTAAGTTTGAAAACCACTCCAAGGCAGTGTCCTTTAAGGTCCTAGGAAACAGTTTAGCTAACAATTTATCTTCAAGGAAAAAATCACTGCACAGGTTTGTATAAGCATTGAAATGATTAGTAGGGTCTCCTTTACCATCATACTTCTCAAACCTAGGCATCTCAATTCCTTGTGGCATCGGTGTTCTTAATATTTCCAAAGATAATGGGTTACTAAAAACATGATATGTGGGTGGAGCATTTTGAATTTGGCTTATGGTGGATATTTGTTGTTGCATAGAGGAAACAATGTTAAAGAGTTCTATAATGAGGGGGTTGATGTAAGTGGTATGAGGTGGGAGAGAGAATGGTGATGGAGTGTATGTAATGTTAGGAGAAGTGAAGGGGACATTAATATGGGTGAAGGTGGAAGATGGAACATTCGATGCCACAAAAGAACTAGGAATGCTGGTTAGAATAGTGAAGGAAGGAGTCACATGACTAACCTGTTGCATGGTTGTTGTAACTTTAGGATTGTTATATGTGGGTATGGATTCTATGGTTGGAGGAGGAATGTGAGATCCACCTTGGCTAACCATAGTGTTTGCTAGTTGAGATGTACTAGAGGGGGAAGAAGCATGTTTTTGATATATCTCAACAATTTGTTTCATGACATCCAAGCCCTCATCACTTTCAAGCATTCGATGGATGTTGTTTATAGCAAGAATAATAGTGGTTGAAATGTTTTCAAGACATAAGTTTTGTTGCAAATGTACTAATTCCTCGTGAATGTTGATGACTTTTTCTTGTGGAATGGGAGCATTGGAGGTGTCAACATGCATGGTATGTGAAGATAAATGTGTACTAGTGGTAGTATCCATGCCTAATGCACCATTGTCCATACTAGGAGTAGGAGCTCAAGACAATCCAAGGTCCACAACTAGTGTGTGATCATGGGATGCCATGAGTTGGGAACGTCTTCTCGCTAAAGTATTATCAATAGATCACCAAACACTCATACAAGTACCACAAGAGGTGGGGTGGATGCAAATGTAATGCAATCTAGGAGTAAAATGCAAAAAAATAGAAATTTTGTAAATTGAAATAGAAAAAGAACAATAGAAAACTAAAATGCAGTAAATGCCTAGAAAATGCCTGAAAATGTAGTTCAAAATGTGCAATTGGACTGATTCGCCCAAGGTGGAGAATGAGTCTAAGGATGATATTTTTTTGTGTTTTTCAAAAAATTTAAAGTGATTTTTATGTGTTATAGATGCAAAATGAAGATGCAGATGCAAAATTTTAGTTTTTGTAATGTTTTGGGATGCAAAAATTAAATATATATGAGATATTCACTAATGAAAGTTTATAATTCGTAGGATGCAAAAACAATGCAAAAAGCTAATGCAAAGACTAATGCTATGAGTCCTAGGATATGAATGCAATGTAAATTAGAAAGATAATATGTTCAATTTGTAGGTTCACCAAGATGAACCATCAATTTTTGGATGTTCTATGGACTTCTCTTGCACTCTTAGGGTTTTTCACCTAAAAGGAGAGAGATAAAACCCAAAAAATGAACTGGTTCACTCAAAATAAGGAATCTATGATGCAATTATGACTAAATGAAATGATCTAGATGCAAAACTAATGAAATATCAATGTTTGAAAACATGGTGTGATGCAGAAATGAACTAAAAACATAAACAAATGCAAATAGAATTGAATGAAATTGAATAGAGTGCACTTGGAAGTTGAATGTTGATCTTGGAAGGTTCTGGAAACTAAAAAAAATCACTATTTATGACCAGTGGGACTCATTCGCCACTGATGGTGAATTAGTCCTCCTATTGGTAAAATGACCTAAAACTGGTTTCCAACAGTTGGGAACTGAATTATGACAAAATCAAAATTTTAGCCTAAAAGTGGGACTCATTCACCATTGATGGTGAATCAGTCCTCCTCCAAAATTATGCAAATTCAAGGGTCAAGATTGTGGGTCCAAATCTACACTTATCTTCTTGTCAGGTTGATAGAGTCAAATATGTAGAAAATGAGTTGTATGTTGTCTCCAAGCTTGAATTAGGGTTTAGTTGACTTGAATCACTTTGATGACTTGTTTTCCACTTTTCAACACCTATTTCTTTGACAAATCTTCCTACAAGACCTACAAACACACATGCAAAAAAGGGAAAAATGGTTAAGGGTGAGAGTATAGGAATTTTCCTTGGTCTAATCTAACTTTTGTTTAATCAAACCCTTGATAAAGAAATGACATGGAAACAAGAAAGGAATTATGAATAAACAACATGTGAATGTCCTAAACTCACCAAATCCTTGTTATTGAAGTCTGAAGATATATGTCAATGGTTGTTCCAAGATGCTTGATTCAATGATGCTTTGATGAAAGAATGCTAATTGATGATGTATGAGTGAATTAGATGAATGCTTGCATGCTTTAATGAATAGGTGTTAAAATGCATGGAAAAGCACCTATTTATACACACTTATGCCCTAATTACCTGAAAAATACATCACAAGCCGACATAAGGTCTTAATGAATAAAAACCAAAAATAAATTTTGAACTATTTTGAATTTTGAGCCAAGAGGGATTCATTCGCCACCCATGGTGAATGGGTCCCACTCTAGGATTGTAAGTGGGTGTTGGGAATTAAGTTGCATTTAATGTTGCTTGTCAGGTTTGAAATAAAAAATGTACTTAATTATGACCTGTAAGTGCATAAAGGGGCCAAATAAAGCATAAGAAAGGTATAATTAGTGATAGAAAGCGTAGAAAAATGTGAAATCTTGTTACAAGACTTTACCACACTCTAAAATAGGACTTGATAAGTGATAAAAAGGTAATTTTTAGATGAATTATAATGAGAAGAGTCTATAAATGTGTAGAAATGTGTTACAACACTTCACAACACCTTCACAAGGCATCATAATTTGAATATTAAGGACATAATGTGAATGCATAAGTTACATTGCACCATTAAATCTAAGAAAAATAGATCAAGCATCACAAGAAAAAGACCTAAAAGACCATGAAAATGTCCAAGATCCATTTTTCTATGGTACACCTAAATAGATAAATCTATGAAAACAAGTATTCAAAATCCATATGCAAAATAATAGCTAACATACCATCAAAGATGACATAAGAATATAAAATTTAATCCATATTGTCAATACATCATCTCCAGTAATCCAAGTCACCTAAGTGATGATTTTTCAAAGCAACTTCATAGATATACACATATGGAAAAACAATCCATCAAGGATCATATCCCAAAGGATGAATGATGGTGATATGCTCCCATGCCCAAACATGTAGCAAAGTGACTCTACATGATAAGCTAGTAGCATGCCAATAAACAACCTAGTACATATAATGATATAAATGAGCCAAAACAAATGGAAGCAAGGAAAACACAACACTATCTGATAAAATTGTCTCTAGGACACATCCCCAACCAACATAAAATCATCTAGACCAATGATCTGGAATAAGGAAACCACAAAATAAACTTTCCAAAACCAATGGGAGATCATCAAATCTCCCTATCGCTCATCTCACCATCCTTAATGTAAGGATCAACATAATGGAATACCCTCTCCAAAGCCTCCTTGTTAGTATTAGTATCACACACAACTCGAGCACCATGAATGGGGATCCTCAAGATCTTCCATACATCCTCTAAGATGATCATGACTTCTCTAGTAGGTAAGATGAATGCCAATATCTCACTATGATACCTCTCCATGAGGGCAGTGATCATCGCTCTTTGTGCTCTAATATTTGGAATATAAGTGAAGTGAAATAATCTGACAACACTCAAAAAAGACTAATTGAGCTCAGTTATATAGTCAATCCACTGCAACATTGTACGATGTCACTGTCCCGATATGATAGGGTCTAAAACATCCTGCAAACATAGTGCATGTAACATCAATTTATCAAAATTTTAAAAAATCCTAATTTCACTAGCTGAGCTATTATCAAATACAAATTTCACATTCAAATGTGACCCTAAAATTAAAGGAACCGATCTCCTAAATCATATGCAAGCCATTTTTCAAAGGTGTTGCTTTACCATTTTCAAATACGAACCACTTTTTCAAAATCGTCGCACTTTATCATATGCAATTTGATAACATAAAATGTGTCACATTAGGTTTCATATGTTTCAATTCATGGTTTCATGTATTTTCTTCCTAGTTTTACATAGTAATAAATGCACTTTAAAATATGTCTAGGGACCTAAGCGCTGGATATGTATCGCTTGAGGTGCCCCAATTGGCCTTTGGTACTCTTGGGCTTGGTCTCCTTAGTGTACAACTTGTGGAACTCCAACCATCTCTATAGCATCTTCACACTATAAACTATCTAGGGAATTTAGAAATCTCTAAACTCTGAGTGTGCAAGTGAGTTGAAAATGACATCTCTAGGCCTATATATAGACAAGAAAACCCTAGATTCCCTCATCCTAGCCACCCTCATCCCACTTTCATCATACCCTACCTCTCCTAATCCATTTCTTTGCTACCCTAAACTTGATTTTCATCCTCATCTTCACTAAACATATCTCAATTACCTATTGTGAACCTAATCCAAAAATTAATATTTTTCCAATCAATCTCTTAGGGGGGGAAACAACCATCTAACCATAATTCCTTCATCCATTGGGGTACAATGGGGAATCTTATCACCAAATATCTCCATATTTAAAGCATGTATTTGAAACAATGCAATAGGGTATATTATCTCACAGAGTGGAAAAATTTAGACACCTAAAAATATATAACACATTCTTCTAAACTCATCATTTCCCATCATCATCACTCGTCACCCCTTTCATCACTAGTAATTAACTAATTTTCAATTATATGATTAAACTAACTTATTTTCGCACTTTAATTAGATTAATTTTAATTATTTACTTATTTCACCTTTTTCACTCATCATCTTTAATTAAATAATTTAAATAATTTAATTAATTAATAATTTTAATTATTTATTTAATTAATAATTTTCTCTCACCCACTTTAATTAAATAATTATTTAACTATTTAACTATTTAATTAATTTTCAATTATTCTTCCACCTCCATAATAAAATATTTTTTAATTATTTAATTAAATCTTGCATTATCCTTCTATCTACATAGTTAAATATTTTTCATTATTTAATTGAATCATGCACTCCTCTCATCTCACATAATTAAATAATTTTAATTATTTAATTAGTTAATTATTTCTCCAAAATTAAATAAATTATTTGAACTTGTTTAGTTTTCACATTCCATTGTTTTATTTATTTCCCAATAATAAAAAATCCTATCTTTATTCCTCTAATCCTAGATTTAGAGACCAACGCTAAATTTAGACACCATTACTAAATTTAGTGAGTGGATTAAACTTCAACCCTAGTTCACTCTCACTCACTCCACTTCATCTCTCCATCCAACCTCATGCACATTCCTTCTAATTTCTCAAGAGTCCTCATCCATTGATCTCATTTCACATCTTACATCATTGATTTGATATCCATAAAAAGCTATAAATCATCCATCATTTGATCATTCAATCCCTCCTTGAATTTGTAGCCAAACTATACTCAAATTTTACCGCTCTTTTCTTAACAGGGTTATGCTAACATTTTATGAGCAATCTACAAATATCATAATAGCATATTTTATACTTTACAATGCAGTAAGACTAGACAATTTTTGATGGAGGTAAAGTAGATTAGATTAGCTTCATTTATATTATTATTCTTTCATTTTCACGTGCACACACTCTATTGAGATGAGGTCTATTTTGTCATTGGATTTGAATTCTTGATTGTTTCTAATTGTCTCCTATTTTACATTGAATTCATTGATCATATCATTTTATATTCCTATTCACAAGCTTAAGAAGTAACTTTGGCACATTATGACCTTAGGTAAAGTCCATATCATCTATTTTATTTATTTTTTATGGTTATATCATATCCCAAATAATATGAAAACCAATTTTATATAATATATTTTATTTCTTTTGCATGCACTCTAACAACTCATATTTAAAATTGATCAACTAGCTTTTAACAAGAAAGGAAAATAATGAATCAAAGAGTGAATATCTTAAGGATTTAAAAATTTACATATTAAAACCTATTATTTATTTCTAAAATAAATTTTGTGATGCCAAAAATCTAATCATATTTTTTAAATACAATTTAAATCTTTTATTTATTTGTTAAATGATGTCAACCACAAAAGAAATTAGTTATACAAATGTTTCAAGATTATATTCAATATAATTACTATCAATAGCATTTATTATTATATGTTTTGATTACTTATTTTTTATCATAATTGTGAAAAGAACTAATTATTAATAGACATCTTGAATTGACAATATTTTAAATTATTATCATGGGCATTTTCTTCTTATTTTTCTTGTCATTGTTGTCTTTGATTTACTTATTTTTATAGAATTTTAGCTCACTATTTTCTTAAATATTATTAGAGTTTACTATTTAAGAAAATATGATTTGATTTTTTAGTGATTTTTAATTTAATAATATATTTTTGTATCTTTTGAACATTCATTGTAATTATGTTAAATAATTTATTTAAATTGGTGAGGCGGTTTGTAAAATATCTTGAAAGTGAGTTGTAAAGATTTCTATTTAGCATTTACATGTCATTACTTATAATTTTAAAATAAGCCATAACTTGAGTTAACCATTTGTATCTAGAGTGTTCTCCTCTAGTATTCTTTCATATTTTTATGCAATTCTTGAAGACGATTATGTGTTTTGTAAACCTCAAACTTATGAATCATTTCATCAAAGAACTTGATGTTATTGATATCCTTATAATAGTTCCCTATACTAATCCTAAATCCTATATTGTATTTTGTAGAAGTTGATATTTATGGATAGATTTGTTTTAATTGTTATATTTGAATACTAAAAATGGACTAAAAAATGTGGGGCTTCTTTGACTTTTTTATTAGTTTTGTTAAGAGTAGTTGCTATCAAGTTTGAAAAAATTGAATTAGGTATATTTTATTTGGATGAAATTTTAGGTGCATTGCAAGAAAAAGATAATCATTTGATGTTGTTAGTTCTCTTTTATGAGTTTGGATGTGCATGCTTTAAAATTTGAATCCTCTTTCCAATTTTCCTTCATTTCCATATAGTTGGACACTTCTTCTATTTGTGCTAAGATATAAAAGAGAAACACCATATTTAATAAAAGTATCATTCCTTCCCTCAATTATAGGAAAGAGGTTCAGAATATTGTTAGAGAACACTCTATTATGAGGAATGAAGGAAAGGATTTGGACTTTATAATTATAGGTTCCATTAGAAACACATGCCACTCCTCTTTTAAGGACAAGAGAAAACCAAATGTTATGACTTTGTGTCCTTTGGTTGATCTTGGATCTTCTTTGAAAAAAGGTAGGATGGTGCTTATAAATCAAACTTGACTTATCTTCAAATTTTCTTGGAGATATTTGAATTCAAACCTCCATGATTGTTGTTATAATTGTCCCCTTATTGTTATATTGTTTATTTCTTGAGGGTCTTTTTGATTTTTAGGCTCATTTCTTAGTTGGTTCTTATCTCATGTTTCCATTACATTTTCTTGATGTACAAGATATCAAGCTCCTTTCAAAACCCTCTTTCGGTATAGGTCTAATAAAAATAATTTATCTAATTAAAAACATATACTTGACCAACACATATTTAATTTTTCTCTTGTATGGTTTTGGATGTGTAAAGTTTTTAACATTTAAGAACATGTATATTTAATATAACCTATAATATATTAATAGATATAATTTTTAGAGCTTGTTATTTTCCATAAGGCTTGATGGAGATGGTTTTATGTGTACTATATTTATTGAAGTATTGAAAGGAAAAATAACCCTCAAATTTTATATTATTTTTTAATAATGTCTACTAGTGGTGATAAGTGAATAAATCAATTAAAAATGATTAATAATAAACAAAAGGGAGCCAAGTCACCAACATAATATGTAAGTGTAAAATTATAATTGAATGAGAGAAGGGATAAGAAAATGGGTATTTATTTCATTGAATTGATTAATGTGTTATGATATATATTGACTGTGTATTGAATCAAGGATTGAAATATTGTACAATTGACAATGATATCAAATATATTATTTTTTTGTTTTTGGATAGAACCCATTGATTCTTGATAGATTATGTTTTACTACAATTATTTCATTTACATATACAAACCTATAATTTTAATTTACCTTTGCTAGGTATCTAAAAGTGTCTATTGTACTAGGGTTGAAGTGTTTGACTTCTTTATTAAATAGTTATACCTAGGATCTACAACGCTTTGATTCCTTTCTCTTTAATTGCATATGTTTCATTACATGCGTTATTAAATACCTAATTTTATGAAGTGAGAGTCTTAGGGAACTCTTTTAAACATGAAAACTAAATCACATAAGTTCACACAGAATGATTTTTTTAAAAAAGACTAACTCAAAATAAGTGAAATGAATTTGAATTTTAGAGTACGTGATTGCATGGGAAATATTGTTTGAGATCTATGAATGAGTGGTATATGATGCGTATGGATTAATTGAGGGAATGGAAGGCCATGAAACAACCAATACTACTATATTATTGGAAGTAAGAGTGGATGGAGAAGGGACAATGGATGTTGACACCATGGGTGATGAGAACAGAGAGATAGGAGATGTAAGGAAATGCATGGAAGAGTGAGAGGATAATTTAATGATGAATTTCCTTCTTTGATGGATGGAAGATGAGGACTAGGAGTCCAAAGGACCAAGTATATCATTTAGTTACAATGTTTAGTCAATTATTTTATTTCATGATATAATATGTATGGCATATAATAATGAAATTATATTTTTTCTTGTAGGAACAATCAATGAGTGGATGACATCAATATATATGATAGTAGATAATCTCACAAAATATTAATTCCCATTAAGAAGATATATTATGCACAAATAAATCAAGGCTGGTTTGCATCATTGTTCAATCTAGTGATCCAAGTAGAACTAACCTAATTAAGAGCATGATAAATATTTTGGATAATGATATGAGAGAGATGAAATATTCTTAGAAAGATACTATAGTGAAACAACTACATAGGAGTATTAGTGGAGATTATGGATCTAATATGGGAGAGAAATGAGAATCTTAGGAATATCAAAGAAAATGGGAGGGAATGGGTAGAGTTGTTGTAGAGGTTATATTATCTACAAGAAGCATGATAGATGCATTCAACCCCAAGGAATGGTATGGGGATTTTATTATTGTAGTGGTTGGATAAAGTGTAGGAGGATAATGCTTAACTTAGAGAGTAGATCAATTGGCAAGGTAGAGTGGGAACATGCATATTATCAATCACATAGTAAGACATCCAATTGAGAGAGAGGGAGATAGGGAGACATGGAGAGACACTTGCATGGGAGAGGGAGAGGAGTAGTTGATGATAGCCATAATCCTAAGGAGTATGAGAAAAATACCTAGGTAAATCATTTAGTTATGTTAATTTTTTTATTTCATAATATATAACATGTATGGCATAAAGTAATAAAAGTTTATTTTTGATTTTAAGAACCATTGTTGAGTCAATGATGTTAATATCTATGATGGTGGAAAATATCACAAGTGACATAATAAAAATTCCTACAAATAAGATAAAGCATTAAAAATTATAGGAAGATCATTTTGCATGATTGCTCGACCTAGTGAGCCAAGCATCTGCAAACCTACTTACGAGCATAAATTGATCTTTTTCTTAATCAATCGACGTTATTAAAATTTTTGTTTTGATCGGGAAATCTTGAAATTCTAAAATGATATTTTAGAGGTATGCATTTAAATGATATTTGAATATACAAAAATAGGATTTTTGTAAAAATGATTATTGCATTATTGTAGTTAAAATAGAAATGGTTTCTTTTAATAACTTTTATTTTAAGGAAGTTGTAGAAAAGTGAATTGTCTTAGCATAAAAAAAAGAAAAAAGAGTCTAGTCTAGGAGATCTAAATTTAGCCAAACATAATAGTCTATAGCATAGTTAAACAACCTTTAAACTGCAATCAAGAAGTAAGAACACAAGAAGAGACTATTAAGTGTCTTTAAAAATTATGAAGAATTTGAAAGGTACAATTATTGAAGAAAGAATATTTTTAATTGGAAGTTGAAGAATCTAACTAGTCAAAGGAAATTGTGGAAGAGAAACAAGGCATGTGAAGCTATCAAAGAAAGGAGAAAATTATTGTATCAGAATTAAGAAAAAAAACAAGATGGAGGTGAAGGTGCAAGAAGACGCCAATTCAATTGTCATAATCATCAACAAGGTGGAATTAAATTATTGTAGCAAAGTGTAGTAGCATGAAGAAGAGTACTTTATAGAAATGAAGAAATTGGATTTGAAGATTGTTGATTAGAAGATCGTCTAGTAAGCAAAGGAATATGCAAATAAGGATTTTCAAAGACAAAATTTGAATATTTGATGATCATTAGTGTATTAGTGATTAAGTGAATGTAAATGGGTACCTAATAAGGTTGTAGGTTGGGACACATCTTTTTAGATTATGGGGGGATAGTTAGAATAATTAGCATAATTAATTTAAGGGGTAATGTTGGTAGTATGTAAATTAATTATGGTGTTGGCATAGACCAAACACCTTCTAGAGCCATCTCCTATCGAACAAGTGATAAATGCTGCAACTAACACTATGCTAAAATTTATTGTGAATTTGGCTATAAATCGAACACCTAAACATGGATTCATTAGCAATCAGTTTCCATAGAGTTTCTCCACGGAGTTAGGGAACATGTATATGCACTTGTATTGATATTGATATAAATAGAAACATATTTGCTTTGTTGTGTGTTTGTCTAAGTTGTGCTCTATGTATTATCTTCCACGGTCATGCTTGTTTAATTATGTGGTCATGTATCATATGACAAGATTGGTGTTGTGGGTTTTGCAAAAGAAACATTAGGGATTATCACACACAAAAGAAATATTTTACTTGGCTTGCAGAGATGTTCACCTTGCAAACAAAACTCTTTACATACATTTCCTTAGGGTTGTCATTCATATCGATATAATTCTTGATTGTATCAAATTTCACCCCAAAAATTGACTAGAGAAATTTCCACCATATGCATGGTTAAATAGACCAAGCCATTGATGGGTGGCATGTTGAGGGGGCTCCAAGTTAGGAGGGGCCATAAAAAATCAAGTCCATCCCAGTATACATGAATATAATTTTTATACACAATTTTCTTGCCCATGTTTTATAACATAAAAGCCTTTCAACTCATGATAATAATTATGAACATTATACAAGGATCTTTTCCACTTGGATATTGAGAAAAAATGATAAGATGACATTCTTGAATCTTCTTGACATATTCATAATCTTTACACTTTGAATTCTCATCATATTTATTCCATTTGAGCTAGCAGTATCTCCTACACTAGAAGTAGTCCATATATAAACAAGATTATCTTGGGCTGACTTTCTTAGTATAATAGGTTACTTTAAAGTTCTATCTATATATTTTCTTTAATTATTTAAGGTATATTTGTGTATCTAAAACGTACATAGAGGATACCATTTGAAATTGGTTTTTGAATAATAACAATAATACCCATTTGGCCAGTATCTTTGTCCACATTTTGGTGGACCTAACATTTTGAATACCTTCTTTTCTAATTAGGAGTCCATCCTCACCATAGATCTAGCTTGCATTGAATTTGCATTAGGGATTGCATTAGTTAATTGACATCTAGGGTTTCCAAAATTTTGCATTGGTGAAAGTGCATTTAGCTTATATTTTTGCATCTTAAATCATTTAAAATTTTGGAAATTCTACATTGGCATCTTAGATCTACATCATACAACACAAAAAAATCAAAATCAACCAAAAAAATCTAAAAATTCTGAAATATATCCATACTAGGACTAATTTTCCACCTTGGGTAACTTAGTCCTTTTTCACCCCTGAAACTGCCCTTTACAAAATTGAAAACCTTGTTTTTAAGCTTCTCTTTTCTGCCCTTACCTATCTGTATTAGTTAGCCAAGTTTTTGTAACATGCATTTCATTAGATCTAGCCTAGATTAGCTCATTTCATGCATTATTTAATTTCAAAATTACATTTCAAACACTTCATCTTTCAAGTTTTTGCATAACGTAATCAAAAAATTACCTTGTTTTACATCTAAAAATTGCATTTAAACATTTCATTTTAAGTCATTACATTGCACATTTCCATGATAGCATGTTTTCTTTCAAAATATGTGGCTTTAATTTGGTTAAAAATAGACTACATAAATACAACATTCCCTCTTATGAGTTCACTTTTGATTACAATAATGAGGTCATTAAGAAACATGTTAATCCTAAAACCAATGACACAATCCTTAATATTACATTGGCCATTGGTGAGAATGGTAGTGTAAACATTCATAACAGTCATACTTGTTCTTCTCCCAATACCTCTCCTATTAGTGACGAAGGTATCTTGGTGAAAGAAGATACAAGCATTGAGGGTCTTGAGTGTCCCTCTCCTCATTCCCCTTTGGAAGAACTTAGGAAACAAGAACATGAGATCATAGCCACTAATTTTCCTTCCCCTCCTTGTAAGAATCCTTTAAAAGAGGATACAATCATGATAATCACCTTTTTCAAGAGGATATGTGGATTGAAAGTGATAACCTTATCTCTTTCCTTCCTAATGTCCCTAACATTTGGAAAGACCTATTTGAACAAAAGAATCTTAGTTTTCCTTCTCTTGCTACATCCCTTCCTTCTAATGAAGATTCTTTACAAAATCTAACCATGGAAGAACATACTACAAGCTCTCCTACTAGGGAAGATAACATGGCACAAGAGAATGAGACCTTAAAGACAATGGACAATCAAATAGCACCTTCTCCTAATCATCTCACTCTTGATAATCCCATCATTTCTCATTCCCCTACTTTTCTACTTGTGATGAAGTTATTTTAGAAGAACCAACCCTTGAATTTCATGAACATGTGGTTTGTAGTTCTCCTAACAACTCTCCTCCTAGGGAGGATATCATGATGTAAGACAAGGATAACATTGACAATAATGATATTATGCCCTTCGAAGAAGATGAAGAGCCCATGTTAGACTCTCATTTGCCAAGGGATGTTAATATTATTCAACCTCAACTCATCCTTTATCCCCCTTCACACACACCCCAAACTTAAAACAAACTCAAACTTTTCCTTTACCCACCTAAAAATAATGTTTTGTAGAAACTGAGTCATAATACCATTGCTCATAAATATAACACTAGAAACAATCCACAACCACAACAACCAACCCCAACTTCCTTACCTTTTCCTAATTCCATACTACCTAGTGCTCCTTGATTAAGGTTGTATGATCTTGTTGAGCAACTTAAGAGCACTCTTGCAAAGATATCCCTTTAGGACCTTCTTCAGAATTCACCTACCTATCACACTATGCTTCAAATGACCTTACAACAAGTTCCTATCCCTTCTAATGTGAAACCAAATGACATAGCTACCATAATTCAAGGAATAAACACTGACATTGTTTTTCACCAAAGTGAACTCCCCCCTTTGGAAGTGCAAAAACAAAATGAAGCTTTCATAATACTATCTCAATGATACAAACACATAGGGATAAAACAAACCCTTGTTGACAATGGCTCGAGCCTTAATGTGTATAGTGTTAAAATTTTGGATAGGCTTCATGTGGATAAATCACAAATCCAACCTGATTCTTTATCTCTTAAGGGATTTGACAATGTAAAAAATAATTGCTTGGTGTGATTAATTTACCTATTATAGTTGGGAAGGCCAGATTGGATAGACAAATTCATGTTATGCCTAATGAACTTTCATATAATCTTGTTTTGGGAAGACCATAGATTCATGCAATGAATGGGGTGTCTTCTACTCTTCATCGTAAAATGAATTACATCTACAAAAACAAATTGTACACACTTGACACTGATCTTGAGCCTTAGAGTGTATTACAACTTGAGAAAAAAAAAACAATCCCTTGACAACATTGACACCAAACACACAAGTGGAACCCATGCAACAAAAAGGCAATGGAAAACACATCAAAGAAGTCACAAAGTTCTTAGAAGATGATTGGGGTTCCTTAAATTTTGAGCATACATTCATGGGAAAGTACACGATCATAAACAAAGATTCAAGTACTTGGGAAACAAAAAAGCAGTCATGTCAACACAAAACTTGAAATACCCTTCAAAAGCATCCACCTCAACCACTTCGGAAGAAAAAAGAAAATTACACAACAAACTTTAACAAAGCTGATTATGAACAACCACCTGATCGGAAAGGAATGAAAAAGCTTTATGGAAGAGGTTATGAGCTCATGAAAGAACTTACATATAGTGGAAAAGGATGTGGTACGAAAGAACAAGGTATTTGTGGCCCCATTGATCCTAACACACAAGAAAAAACTCATGGTCTTGGTTATTGTCCTTTGATAGAAATCACCAAGCCTTCACTCAATATCAACACTATTAGAAAACACCTTTCTAAGACAACTTTAATAGTATTACATCCTGAACTAATAAAAATTAGTGGTCTTCATCCTTTTCAATAAATGAAACAAACAAAGACATCCTCACTTAATGTAAGTGTCATCACGCAAAGGACTAATGATTTGAGTTCATTAGATTTTACACCCTCCAATAAAGGAGAGAAAAAAAACTCGTAATCTAAAGAGTCTTGTGTAGATATGACATCTTGTACATCTAAGCAAGAGATATCTTTGTCGCATAATAGATGATCATATACCATTGATCAATAGGGTATCTTGTTAGAACTCCTCCAAGATCACTTGATATGCCTTCCTCCACGAACCTAGAAGAAATCCTATTACAAGACTTCATTTTGCACATATCACAAAATTCACGATCATTCTACTAATGAATGTAAGGCTTTGCATAGTAAAATCCAACATCTTAAGGAGTTTGGTGCTCTCCCTTATGTGGGGGCACCTAATTCCTCTAATTGATACTGATTTTCAGCATAGCATGAATTTAATCAATCATTTCATCTCACCCTTGTCCTGCATTAAGTGGGGGCAAGGGATTAGGTATTTTTGTCTTCATATGTCACCTATCATTGCCTCTTTTGGCTAGCTGTTAACCTTTCATGAACATAAAGAGAAAGCTTGAAATGTCGATGGCATGCCTCAAGTTGGCTTGTATGTTGCATATTATCCTTTTCATGATGTAGCTTACCATAAACATATGAATTGGCATAGGGCATTCTGAATAAGCTCTCATATCCTATTCTACTTTAAAGAAATTTCTCATAGTAATTTTGTTAGGAACCACTTTAAATTGGGGGCATACATCGACACTCACATTTCATTGTGTGATTTTCTTTTTCTTGCAATTTCCTCTCTTGGAAACATTAGGTACAATGTTGCCCAAGATGAGACCATTTGCACTTGTTCTCTCTTGGAAACAAGATGAATCAATCTACACTTTTCCTCTCTTGGAAACATTAAGCATGATGCTCCCTAAGATGAGACCTTGCAAGAATTAAGGAAAATCCCTTTGAACATTTCTTACACCATTTTGCATGGGTTTCAAGCATACGAAGCTTTGCTTGCCTCATAGAGCTCGAAGATCATTTTTGTGTGGTGCCTTATTAAAGTTATCAGGAGGTATAAATTTGGTATTGTTTGAGCGGGAAGCCCATTCTGAGGCATGAATTTCCACATAACCACTTGTGTGTGTGTGAGTGCATACCAACCATGAGTGTATGTTTCTCTCCTTTCAAGACTTCTCACATGGTGGACAACCTAGAGTTTCATTGCCTCAGAGTGAGTATGCATTTTATTTCCAAAAAAATAGCCTAGATCTAACCCACATCATGTTGGAAAAATGGTCGAAGCTTGATCCACCTTTTTATTTTCACCCTTCTCTTCCTTCTAGTTATTGTCATTGTATGCTTGCATATCTTGTTTTGCTACAAATCAATCATCTTGTGTGTGTCTTTTTGAGCTTATGTTGGTTTGAATTAGGATCTTGGATCCTAGGGGCTTGCACAACCTCCTTTGATCTTTGTCATCCTTTTTCATCTGCATTGGTACAATTGGACCCTTCTTGAATGCCTACTTTAGTGTGAGTTTGAAGCAAGTTCATCCTCTTACTAAAGTGGGGGCTAACTATGGACACCGTGGAAAAAGTATTCCTTTTCCCCTTGCTTGATTTAGGATCAATTGATGATAAATTAGACTTAATGATTCCTTGATCTAGTTTTGTGAGGTGTTTTACACATCCACACTAGGTCTTGGACCCTTACAAGATGAATAAAATGTATCTAACAATGTCTTGTAAAGGTGTTGTAAAGTGTTGTAAAAGAATTTCACACTTCTCTAGACTTAATGGACCTAGTCTTCCCCTAGTTCAATGCTATAAAATGTATTTAATTGCATCTTCACATTAATCTAGAAGGCTTGTAAATCAAACCTAATTCTAGTCAAGTGTTGTAATGTGCCTTACATATTCACATTGGATGTTGCTCCTTTCTAGGCTATGTGAGCCTCATTTTAGTGTTGTAAAGTGTATATAATCACACTTTCACATTGAAATTTGTGTCCCTAGCCCTAATTACCCTTCACATCATCATTAATATGCCCTTATGGCCCCATATTGTGCATCCTAAGGCTTAATTTGATCAAAGACTCGATAAAATCATCATATAAACATATTTTCTTCATTCCTTCACAATCTAGCTGAAAAAATAAACCCTGTGGGACCAATTTTCCCATTTGGGCTATTTTCAAGGTTTGGGTAGGAAAATTTGTGTTTTAAGTTTATTTTGCCTTCATGTCGGCCTTGGGGATCAAATTAATAGGAAAATGAGGCAGATTTCCTATAAATACAAGCTTGTAAACCCTAATTAATTCTCATCTTGACTCATTCATCATTTATTTTCCACCTCAAGTCAAGCAAGCTAGAGTTTTAACATTCTAAGTCATCAAGATAGTTTTTTCAAACATTCAAAGGAAGATTCTTCATATTTTTCTACAAAAATTCAAGATCTATCATCATGGCAAGTCTCTATCTCCATTTCTTCATGCTTCATTATCTTATTTCTTCATTTTGGTTTAATTACCTAAAAGGGGTTTGACCAAGGCAAACCCCCATGCCCTAACATTCAAAAAAATTTCTCTCCTTCATTGTGTGTTTGTAGATTAGTTATCTTGAAGAATTGGAGTTCATTAAAGGTTAAGTTGAAAAGATGTTGAAGACATCTCCTTGTTGGTTAGGTCAAGAAATCAACAAAAAGTCACTTACAGTTCCAAAAATAAGAGTTTTCACAACCAGACACTTGTCAGGAACCGAAGTGTAGATCGAGGGCTTTCATTTCCACTTTTGGATTTTAAGAAAAGCCAAAGTGGACTAAGTCACCATCAGTTGTGACTTAGTCCCACTATACCTATTTTTCATAGTTTTTTGTAGACTTGGATACCCATTTGGTTGAACTGGGCTCCGGTGTAATTTTCCAGATCTGGGATAAGGTTGCCCAGAATGGCGGAAATGTCCTAGTAGGCCAAATTTTCAAGATCAGCAACATTTTCAGTCTTCAATCTAGTCTTCAACAAATTTCCAAGTGCATGCTTTCTGTTTTAATTCCCTGTTCTGTTCTATTTGCATTTTTATTCATCTTTCTATTTGTTTTTGCATACAATAATATATTTTCAAACAACTTGCATCCTTAGATTTTGCATTAATAATTCATTTCCTTCATCAATTCATTGCATTAGGACATTACATTTAGTCATATTTCATTCACACTCATATTAGTCTTGAGTGGGGGCATTGTCCATTTTGGCCCATCTCTCTCCTTTTAGGTGAAAAACCCTAGAAGTGGTAGAGAACAGTGGGTGCCAAAATATTTGTCCACAAATGATTATTTTGTAATTCATGAGTTACCGTCCTAGTTGTTCGGTTCATCATCCTATCACATTCCCATAAACATTAGACTTATTTTTGTGTTAATCGTCTATCGACTCAATGTAATTTGGTCAAAGGAAAAACCTTGAACCCAAAACTATGATTGTACCCTTTATTTTGATGATCATAAGAACTTAAATATTAATATGATAGATTAAATACTTTAAATGGCCATTTGAAATAACTATTAAATAATTTAATATTTATAAATTTAATGGTGTTATAATTTATTTGATTTTGGCATGGATATATCTATATGTGTTTATTAGACTAACCAGGTACGAACAATTTTCTGAGAATGTGGACGACTTTTGTAGGTGCTCGGGGTGCAACAAAAGGTGGACTAGACAACCTATTCTGGGAAACAAAATTAAACTCGGTAACCTATTTTGATGATTTGTAAGTCGATCTACTCTAGTTACTTCACCTAATCAAGAATTTATTTGTCACCATTAGTAATGCTTGACCTGTGCACATTTCTTCACCTTGACGATGAGTCAATTAACCCACTTAGTTCTCTATGGAAATTTTTTAATTGATCCATTAGGCGAAGCCAAAGAAGATAAAAATAAAATAATAATAAATTAATAAATAAGTAAAATAAGATTTGACAAATTTAAATCCCTATCTATACACCTCACTCACATCATATTGAACTTATACCCATTTACCAACACTATACTACCTCACCATTTTAAAACCAAATATATAAATAAAACATAAGAAAGGAATTCAAAATAAATTATAAACTAAAAATATAATAAAATGTGAGAAGGTGAGTAAAAGACAAGAAGAACAAAAGGGAAATAAATGAAACCGTGAGGGGAGGTAAGGATTTTCAACGGGGTAGGAGGGAAAATTTACTCTCGAATGCAGGAACCAGAGATAGCCCTCATTTAAGCTGACAGGGGCACTCATCTAAAGTAATGACTGCTCCATTAAAGAGGGTATCGTTTCCAAGCTTGGGAGCCTTCCAAAATGTCTTGTGCCTGGGAAAGATGGAGAAGCATTTCACCATAAAACCCCACGACCCCATTCATAGAGAAAGGAGAATGCTCACAATGAGAGAAGGGAGAGGCAGGAAGGGGAACAATAGAGGTGTAATGGGGAGTAGGAAATCCAAACATGACAATAGTTGACTCTATCTGAGTGGAAGACTTCTTACAGGTTCCTGCATTCTTTCTAGGTAAAGAGATATTTATTTTTATTTATTTTTGCAAGTAATTAGGGTTTGAAATATCAATGTGTTTAGCTAATATTGCAAAAATTAATCTTCATTTGTTATCTTTATAATAACCATGCCAGGGTTTAGAAAAACACCATGAAGTAATCAAACCACAATAGTGCTACACAAGCTTAGAGCACTCTATAAAATACATAAATAACCATCTTCAACTATTAGGATTACAAGAATTGAATCTATTTAGATAAAATCATATAAAACTTGCTAAAAAGGGAGGAAGATTGTAGTTCACTTTAGGTTTGTCTAAAATAATACAACCAAGAACAAGTACTAGTGGGTGATTCCACAATATTGGTTTACAATTTCTGGGAGATCTTGATTTTTGTTGAAATCACAATTTTTTAGAAAATATAATGATTTAAGCCTTGAAAAGTTTCATTTAAAGGATTCCAATTGAAGAGGGTTTGATCAAACCACCTTAGATCAAACCCTCTTGGATAGAACCCCACTAGTTTTAAATCATACCTATAATGAAGTCTCCTTTACACGTATCAAAATGTTGATAAAAAACCACTTTGGATTTACCTTTTGGGGGATCAAATGAATTCATTTAAAATTTATTTTTTGTACGTAAGTAGTCCTCAAAATAAGCTATCCAATGAATATAATTTTAATATGTTTTAGTTTTACTATGTATTTTCTTTTTAGTTTTATTAAACATAGGTTTTCCACCAAAAATGAAGTTTGTTTTGCACATGTGGAAAAGTAGCAGATTATAAAAAAATAAAATAAAAAATATGAGTGCACCATATATTGATGTCCTTGATCCAACAATTTTTTTTTTTTGATACATACAAAAAAAGTTATGGATTATATGGTCCTCCTATCATGTCTAAATTATAATTGGTTTGACTTTGAAACTTGATTAAGGAAAAAATATCCAATAAAACACTATGAAACCAACTGGAAGCACTAGATATCGTAGTTACAAATATAAATTCAAAAAAAAAGAATTTTATCCTTCATGGAAAAAATGTTATGCAATATACGGTGAGTGTCACTCCTTAAAAATGTTGTTTACTAAAAAAAACTATTTTTCAAATGAGATGTAAAAGTGAGTACAATCTTATTCAAAAGTAATTGAAAAAAATATATTTAGAATCTATAGAAAAAAATTCACAAATCACTATTTTGCATTATCTTCAAATTCCTCATGGTTTAGCCACTATAGGTGCCTGGAAGTGAAGATTTAGTTAGAAAAAAATATTTCAGTGTCTAGTTTGGCCAAAAATATTAAACTAGTATTGTGGGATCACCCTAGTCCTATAAAAAAGGAAATCGATACACAATGTAAGAGCAGAAAAAAATAATCTCTATGAAGTGCAAGTATGTTTGAATATTCTATAGATGTTTACCATTTTAAATTTTAGATGCAACTAATAAATATTTATTTGGAATGTTAACCCTTTTACACTTACCTAGTAGCCTTATATCGTAAAAAAATTATCATAAGCATTGAATTAATTAAAATTTAAAATCAAGATTATCTTTATTTTCTCCCTTTGACCAAGGGTTTGATATATCTCCCTTAATATCAAGGGCTGCTACCTTCACTTAATTAATTTTCTTAGAACTGCTTACAGTGGGGGCTAACTAGTATTTGTATCCTTTCTATGACCCCCCATCCTTACTATAAGAAGAGGAAGAGTTGAATATAATATTTTGTATAATGTTGTCTAACTCAAGTGGAATATTTTAGGGGTAGTAGATTGATAGTTATAACCATTAGAATTAATATGTAACAAGTTATGGGAAAGAGTGAAGCCAAGTGCATGATAACTCTCAACCATTAAGCCATGATAGAATAATTAACAGCTTGGACATATTGGAAGCCCTTTTCCAACCTCCGTAACAATTTCTCACATATGCCAATAAACTAAAAATGTTAAGAGGGTTGCAGCCAAGTCCATGACCAATTTATGTATGATAAGTTGATTAGAACATAATTAAGGGCATAACCAAATAGGTTAACCTTGGATTGCAGCCTTAATTGAACCAATAAATGGGTTATGCATAAGCTCTTACCCCATAAGGAGTACCTGATATGCCACCAGAATAGTAGATTGCTCATTGTTAATGAAAAACAATGTACATCTAGAAGGTTTAAAATACTTATATATTTAGTAGAACTAATCAAATCCTCAATCACTTTAGTATTCCCACCAAGTTGAGTATATTGCTACTTAAAATACCAAATAGGACCAACCTAGAGAAGACCCAAGAGTGAAACACTAGGATAGTTGAGGAGTGACAGGTAGTCATTAGACTGTGCTAGTGAATGATGTCTAGGCTACTATTAGGGACTAGTTGAAATTTCCCTGTTACATGGAGGTGAAGGTTGCCATGAGCTACCCTATTAAGATATAGTCATAGCGATTGAATAGGTAGGGACCCATCTATGTGGGTAATGGTAATTAAGGGCTAACCATTGTATTTAAGGGGTTCACTAGCTCAGTGGTAAGCACATAAGTGACCGATGCCAAGTGTTACTTGGGTTATGATAGATACACTTCTTAGGAATTCTCTAAGATCTTTGGGATGGAGGACGGACCCACGGTGTAGTATGGGATGCATCAAATCCTCTACCTTGTTAACCAATACCCATATCGCCATTGGATTTAGCGTACAAGACTAAGGAACGAATGGGAAACTTAGTGTAGTGCAAAATGCACCATCATTCCTTTCTATGGGATGCTCAAGATGGGATAGTGGTGAGTCTCCCCCCTCCTATTCATCTACCTATCATACCCACACTTGTACTAAACCCATTGTGATAAGGTTGGACCCAAGGTGTAGTATGGGATGCATCAAAGCCTGTTCATAGCTAAGCTTTGACCTTGTTAGTTATCTTCATGACCACAACCATAACAATTGTAGGTATGTCTTGGAATAGCTTGTTGGGTCAACTTGGTTGGGGTAGATTTGGCTATGGTTCACATTGTTTCTTGTGTTGCACCCCATGAGGAAGTAAAAGTCATGTCAGTTACCCATTTTTGAGGCCTAGATATGTTAGGTAATCTAATTCATGAATCTTCCTTTGATATTTAGTGTATGGAATTCTTAGCTATCCATACATAACTAGTTTTGCTACTAATGATTTATGGATATTGTAATGCTTATATGTGAAAATGTGTTATATAAAAATAAAATTGCTCTCATGGCTAGGTTTTAACATTGGTATCAAAGCACCTAGGTTCAAACTCTAGACCTTGGCACCCCTATATTTCATGTTTAATAAAAATATTCTTGAATTGATATTTTGTGGGACATGAAAGGAAAGGTCAACATAAAGCCCCCAAGAAAACCCAAGGGAAACTAAAACCATTACCTAAACCTAAGGAACGCAAGAAGACTATACCTCTAAATGAAATCAAGACAATCTCTGACACATAGACCTTGGCCTCCACCCTTAAGCAAATGAAGGTCAACCCGAGAAAATATAAAGCAGGCCCCTCTCAAACTAAGGAAACAACAATGAATACCAAAACACCCACTATCAAATATTTCCCCTTTGGATGTGGGTGTTATGCCCCACCACTGACTAAAGAGGTCATAGAAAAATATGAATGAATACATTCAAAGGTGAATGTAACAAAGGAACTCCCTGAGGAGGAAGATCCCATTGAAGAATATACAATGTAGTCAAAGGAGGAAACTATGTACTTATGTAATCACAATGGCTAGCATATTAACTAAATAACATCATGCTATTATGTGTATCAAAAAGAAATATGAATGTAAAATATATATAAATATGTATATGCATATACAAATATATAATTAATATGAGTTTTATGTCCTTACTATGTGATATGTGAAAGATTGCTTATGTTGAATGATGATTTAAAAGTTGATTGAAATTTTCTTATTTGCATTTCCAATAACTTTTTGAAATGAAATTTTCTTTGACCAATTCAAGCCATAGAAATTAACTATTTAAAAAGGACTAAAATTAAACCTTTTTATTTTAACAAGAAAACTTAAACATACCCACTATGAGGAGGACAAGTAGGAGGGAGCAAGTCCCAACCTAGCCAAGATCTTATGTGTTAGCAGGAATGCAACCCCCCACTAGCAAGGTTGTCAGGGGAACTTCAAGCTGAACTGAATGCTCTGTGAGCCAAATAGCTTTTCATGAGTAGCAGATAGAGGAATTGTATAGGCAAAGGGAACAAGGGACAAACCATAACATTGGTTTGGGCACCAAATAATAGAGAAGGGAAGAAGAACCCTTAGATTTTGACCATGGGAACAACTCTCGTATACCAATTTATGGCCCATCCCCTATGGATCAACAAGGGTATGAAAGAAAGGACCCTTTAATATGATAATTGAAGAAAATTCATCCACAAAAATATGATAGGATAGGTGGTGGAGATTCCACAGAGGCTTGGTTGATTGGTATGAACAAGTACTTTGGGTTGATCGACATGGATACCAATACTAAGGCTAGATTGGCAATATATTAGCTAGAAGGAGAAGCATCTCTATGGTGGGACCATCTCTCAACAATCAAAGAGTATGACCTCAAGGATTTAACTTGGGAAAAAAATTGAGAGGTGGTTTCACAAAGAGTATTTGTTTTCTTGACATCGTGATAAAAAATGATAGAGTTTCACTTATTACATCAAGGAAACATGATAGTGAGTGAGTATAAAGCCAAATTTATGAGCCTAATACAATATGTGCATTACTTAAAATAGGAGGAAGATATAGTGAATAAGTTTATTCTTGATCTAAAAAAAAGCTTGATGTACTCTACTAATTTTGTTTGACCTAAGAACCTAAGCCAGGCAATGAAACTAGCTACCATCGTTGAAGACAAGTGGAAAAGTAACTAAGAAAGGAGAAAAAAATCATCCACCTTTATTTTTACTAATAAAAAGGAATATATGAAGGGCCTATAAGTGGAAGAAAACCCAAGAAAATTGTGAACCGTATATTTTTGGCTCCTTGCACTTCTCTAGCTCTTCTAGGGTTTTCCACCTAAAAGGAGAGAGTAGGGCCAAAAATGCTAAAAGGTTCATTCAAATTAGGATGTGTATGATGTTGTAAGAGATAAATTAGATGATCTAAATGTAGTTATATGAACCAATTGATTGATTATGAATGCAAAATCTAAGAATTATGAGCTATGTTGGAAAACACATTGTGTAATGCAACAATGAACTAGAAATGGAAGCAAAGCTAAACATAAATGAATGAAACTTGAAGTGTGCACCTGAAAGATTGAAGGAGACTGGAAATTTCTTTTGAAACATTTCCAATGCTAATTTTTAGGCTTGGAGGGACTCATTCACCATTCTAGGAGAATCAGTCTCAGTTCTGCCAAACTGTACTGGAACCTATTTTTGACAAAAGGGTATCTAAAAATGTAAAAATCCAAAAACTGACCTTGGGGTGGGACTCATTCTCCACCCATGGTGAATGAGTCCACTTTTGAATTTCTAGATTTTCAAAGGTGGATTTTGAAGCTTCTGATATGCACTTTGATGCCCTATAGGTGTTTACTTCTGAAACTCTGATTTACAGGTCTAAAAATGAGATTTTGTTTATATTTTGACTTGTTGAATGATAAGAAGACTTGAAAAACCTTGCAAATTGATCTTCAATGATTTCCAAGCTTCCAAGGGACCTAAATCTGCAAACACACAAGAAGAGAAGAAGAAATGGTGAATGTTAGGGCATGGGGGTTTGCCTTGGTCAAACGCCTTTTTAGGTAATTAAACAAAAATGATGAATATATGTAATGAAGCATGAAACAATGGAGTTGTTACTTTTCCATGATGATTGAACTTGAATTTCTGCAACTTAAAACATGAAGATTCTGCCCTTGAATGTCTGAAAAGTGCTACCTTGGTGACTTAGAATGACAAAACCCTGGCTTGCTGACTTGAGATGGAAGACAAATGATGAATGAATTTAGGTTATTATGAATTAGGGTTGTATCTCGATGAAATTCACCTTATTTTCCTGTTAATTGGACCCCCAAGGCCGACATGAAGAAAAATTGAATAAAAACCTTAATTTTTCCTACTCATACCCCGAAATGGCTCAAATGGGACTCATTCACAACTAATGGAAAATGGGTCCCACTTATATGGGACTAATTCACCACTAATGGTGAATGGGTCCCATAGGGGCCATTTTTGCTAGTTGGAATGCCAAGAAGTAAGAAAATTAGGTTTATATGATGACTATGTCGAGTATTTCACTAGGTTATGCCTCGGGATGCACGATATGGGTTTATAGGGGCCTACTAATGATGATGAAAAGAGTAATTAGGGCTTGGGACACATAATTCAATGTGAAAGTGTGATTAAATACACTTTACAACACTAAACGGAGGTCCACATAGCTTAGGAAGGTGCAAGAACTAATGTGAATGTGCAAGACACATTACAACACTAGTTTAACATTAAGTTTAAGTTATAAGACTTCTAGATTGATTTGATAATGTTATTAAGCACATTTTATAATGTTGTTCATTATAGATAAATATTTTCATTAAGTCTAGAAAAGAATGAAAGTCCATTACAAGACTTTACAACACCTTTACAAGACATTGTTAAAAGTATGTTATTCAATTTGCAAGGGTCCAAGACCTAGTGTGGATGCATAAAATGCCTCACAACACCTGAATCAAGGCCTTGATGTATTAATTCCAATTAATCTCATGTCAAGAAAAGGGTCCTTTTTTCTACAACACATTTAGCCTTCACTTTAGTGAGAGGATGAACTTGCTTCAAACTAAAACTAAAGTAGACATTCAAGAGTGATCCAAGTGTACAAATGTAGATGATAAAGAATGAAAAATATCAAAGGAGGTGGTCACACCACCAAGATCCAAGATCCTAATTCAAACCATTGAGATACAAAATCATTCAATGGAAAGAACTAATGAAAAGAAAGACAGGGTAAAAAATATGTACTCACTCTGGGGCTACATAATTTTAGGTCATCTATAGGGTGAGAAGTCCATGACATACTCACTCTGGGGCCATGGACCTTTTGATTGTCCATGGGGTGAGAAATCCAAAAAGGTGAGAAACATACGCTATTTGGTATGCACTCACAAACACAAAGGTGGCTATGGGGAAAAGTCATGCCACTAGGTGGGCTTCCTGCTCAACCATATCAAACTTATACCTCCTGATGACTTTAACAAGGTGCCATAAGGGAAAATGAATTTCGAGCTCTATGAGGTAAGAAAAAAATTGTATGCTTGACACTCATAGACATTGTTAATGTAGAATAGTGTAAGGACTGTTCAAAGGGATTTTGCTTTGTTCATGCAATGTCTCATCTTAGGGAACATCATGCCCAATGTCTCCAAGAGAGGATAAATGGAAGCGGTCTCATCTTTTTTCCAAGAGAGGAAAAGTGAAAAGTCTCATCCTAGGCAACATTGTACCTAATGCTTCCAAGAGAGAGAATCACAAGAAAATAAAATCGCACAACAAAACGTGAGTGGTGATGTATGCCCCCAGTTTAAAGTAGTTGTGAGGACCCGTACTGTGAGCAATTGCTTTAAAGTAGAAAAGGAGGACATGAGAGCTTACTCAGAAAGCCCTATGCCAAGTCATATGTTTCCAATAAGCTACATCATGAGAGAGAAGTATGTCATATGCAAGAAAACCTAAGGAATGTCATCCACATCCCAAGCTTTCTCTTAAGTATTCATGAAAGGTTAACGACAAGCCAAAGGAGGCAACTACAAGTGACATATGAGGACAAGGCTATTGAACCCCTTGCGCCCACTTAGCGAAGGAAAAAGGTGAGCTGAAATTGTTGATGACATGTATGCTAGAGTGAAAATCAATAGAAATTAGAGGAATGAGGTGCCCCCACATAGGGAAGCATACCAAACTCTTGAAAATGTTGGATTTTACGACTCAAAGAATTACATTCATTAGTGGAGTGTCCATGAACTCTATGATAGGGATAGTATAAAGTCATGGAAGAGAACATTTCTTTTGAGTTTTGGGAGTGAGGGTGATCAAGTTATCTTGGAGGAGTCTCGACAAGATACCCTCCTAATCAATGGTAGAAGGTGGTCTTGGGATTGGTGTCAAAGATACATCTTACTTAGTAGTATATATCATACCTACCTAAGACTCTTTATATTGCGAGATTTTGTTCGCTCCATTATAGGAGGATACAAAATCCAACGAATACAAATCATGGGAATTTTGCGAGATGACATTGACATTAAGTGAAGGCATAGTTGTGTTTTGCATGTTTGGTAAAGAATGATGTTCAAGACCATTAGTTGTGATGGATGACTTAGGAGTGTGTTTTGTGAGATTGTTGATGTTGAGTTAAGATTTGGAAAAGGACAATAACCAAGACCATGGGTTGTTTCTTGTGTGTTAGGCTCTATAGGTTGTGAATACCTTATTCTCGAGCACCATATCCTTTTCCACTATATCCCTATTGTTTTATTAGTTCATACCCTTTTCCATAAAGTTGTTTCATTGATTTGGATTCAGGTGGTTGTTCATTAAATGTTGTTGTGTAGTTTGTGGATTTGTCTAAAGTGGTGGAGGTGGATTCTTTCGAAAGGTTGTCTGAATGTTCCATTGACATGATGGTTGGTTGTACTTTTTTCTCATCTTTCCTTTGTGTGAATATGTATTCTCCAATAGATGAAGGTGTAAATTCTAAGGATCCCCAATCATCACCAAATAATTTATATGGAAATTCCTCATCGTTGCATTCAATTTCTATATTGGATGTGGGAATCAATGTGTTCAGAGGACTTGTAGTTCCTTTTTCAAGGTGCAAGCAACTTTTCGGCTTGGATTTGCTTCAACTTGATAAATGTTATTGTTATAGACATATTTCATTATACAATGAAGGGTTGAAGGGACTGCACGCATCTCATGAATCCATGGTCTTCCTAAAATAAGATTGTATGAAAGATCATAAGGCATGGCATGAATAAGATTTTGCAAAGTAACCACCCCAACCATAATAGGCAAAGTGATTACACCGAGTGGTTGCTTTGTTGAATTATGAAATCCTTGAATAGATATGGAATCAGGTATTATTAGTGACTTTTCAACATCTAATTGATCAAGGAGATTCACACTACACACATTAAGGGAAAAACCATTATCAATAAGGGTTCATTTTATCCTTATCCAATTGTATCAAGCAATGATCATGAAAGCTTCGTTTTGTTTTTGCAACTCTAAAGGAGGGAGCTCATGTTGATGGAAAGTAATGGCAAGATTAGTTTGATTCATTTTATGGATTAGAGCTGCCACATCATTCAGAGTTGTACCATGAGGAGCTTCAATTTTTTTTAAGGCTATTTGAAGAGTATTGTGGTAATTTGGTGAGTTTTGAAGTAAATCCCAGAGGGAAATCTTTGTAGGAGTATTCTTTAATTGTTCAACAAGATCATACTCCTTTGTGTGGGATGTAATGAGGAGTGGTAGGTAGATTTGGTAAAGGTAAGGAGGGTGGGACTAGTTGTGGTGGTTGCAGATTATTTCGAGTGTTATATGTATGAGCAATAATATTGTTACTAGATCGTTATGATACATTGGTGTTAGGGGGAAAAGGGTGTACCGAGGTTGGTTGGAGGGGTGAAGTTTATGTGAAGGTGGGTAAAGAATAAGTTGAGGTTTATTTTGAGTTTTTTAATTTATGTGAAGGTGGGTAGAGAGTAAACTTGGGTTTGTTTTGAGGTGGAGTTTTATGTGAAGGGGGATAAAGGATAAGTTGAGGTTGAATAATGTTAACATCTCGTAACAAGTGAGAGTCTTCATTTTCTTTGAAGGGAATGTTATCTTTGTCTTGATTCATAATATCCTCCTAGAAGGAGATTTCTTAGGAGAACAACAAACCACATGTTCATGACAATTAAGGTTTGGTTCATCCGAAATAACTTCATCACAACCAATGGAGTTATCAATGGTTGAATGTATTTGATTATTGATATTGGGGAGATTAGGGGACAATTTTATGTAGTCATTCAGTGTTTGTAATGTCGCATTCTTTTGTTCCATATTATCTACCCTACTAGGAGAGCTTGTAATATGTTCATCTAAGGTTGAAATTTGCAAAGTAGCTTCATCACAAGTGGGAGAGGCATCAAGAGAATAAAAAACATCACATTCTTGTTTTTCAATGATTGGATCCTTTTGATGAAGTATGTATTCTTGGATGGGGGAATCATGAGGAAAGGAAGCAAGAAGATTCTCATGATTATCTGTGATTACCTCCCTTTATCCAATAATGTCTTCCAAAATAGGGGAAGAAAAATAAAGAGGATTGTCATAGGTCTTAAAGATTTGATCATCTAATGTCAACATATCCTCCTCACAAATAATGTGATTGCCATGATTACTCACAAAAACATTCTCACAAATAGGGGAGGAGCTGGGAGATGAATCTATGGTCTCATTGTCATGTTGTGTTGTATGATTGTCATGATTACTTTGTGTGATGTCCTCTTCTGTAGTAATGTTATGTCTAATAGGAGAGGTAAGAGGAGAGAAACAACTCAGATTGTCACAACTCTCATCAATTGGTTCTTTTAGTACTAAAATATCTACTTCACAAGTGTGAGAGATAATAGGAGAAGAAAAAATGTAAGTGTTATGAATACCCAAGGTTTCTTTCATGAAACCAACCTCATCCACAAAAGGGGAACTAGGAGAGGGATCTATGATGAACAAAAAGAGAGGGAAAAGAACCTCATATTTATATGCTTTTAACAAAATTTGCTTACAACATGCAATAATATCTTAAAAGAGAACATGAAAGATGAGAAGTATACAATTTTGTAATGAAAACATGATGGAATGATTAATCTACAATCTTGAAATGTAACAATTTTAAAGCAAAGATGCAAATTAAGAATAATGTTTCAGATTTCAAAGGTGTCAATTGATTGATTATAATATGTAACAAGATGAGAATGCAAACTTGTAATGGAAACCATGCATGAAATGAGCTAATTAAGGCTATATTTTATGAAATGCATGCTACAAAAATGCAACTAACTGATATAGGTAGGTTAAGGTACCAAATAGAAGCTCAAAAACAAAGTTATGAGTTTTGTAAAATGTTGTTTCAGGGGTCAGAAGGGATTGATTCGCCCAAGTTGGTGAATGAGTCCCAAATGGAATTTTTTTTAAAAAAGATTTTTTTTACTAAATTTGATAGTTTTTGAGTGTTTTAATGCATACCTAATTGAAAAATGCAAGATTTTAGAGAATGGAAATGAATGTAGATACCAACAATGCAACCTAAATGCACTTTTTTTATGAATACAAAATTTAACACCTAGCATGCAAATGAATCATGTAAACCCCAATGCAAGCTAGATATATGATGATGAAAGGACTCAAAATTAGTCAATAAAGCATTCAAAAAGTAGGTTCACCAAAATGAACCATAGATTTTTGGCTCCTTGCACTTCTCTAGCTCTTCTAGGGTTTTTCACCTAAAAGGAGAGAGTAGGTCCAAAAATGCTAAAGGGTTCATTCAAATTAGGATGTGTATGATGTTGTAAGAGCTAAATTAGATGATCTAAATTTAGTTATATGAACCAATTGATTGATTATGAATACAAAATCTAAGATTTATGTTATGTTGGAAAACACAAAGTGTAATGCAACAATGAACTAGAAATGAAAGCAAAGCTAAATAGAAATGAATGAAACTTGAAGTGTGCACCTAAAATCTTGAAGGAGATTGGAAATTGCTTCTAAAACACTGCTGATGCTAATTTTTAGGCCTAGAGGGACTCATTCACCATTTTGGATGAATCAATCCTAGTTCTGCTAAATTGTATTGGAACCTATTTCTGACAAAAAGGTATCAAAAATTTTTAAAAACCAAAAAATAACCATGGGGTGGGACTCATTCATCACCCATGGTGAATGATTCCACTTTTGAATTTCTAGATTTTCAAAGGTGGATTCTAAAGCTTTTGATCTGCACTTTGATGCCCTACAGGTTTCCGCTTTTGAAACTTTAATTTAAGGGTCTAAAAATGAGTTTTTTTTGATATTTTTACTTGTTGAATGAGAAGAAGACTTGAGAAACCTTTCAACTTGATCTTCAATTATTTCCAAGCTTCCAAGGGACCTAAATCTACAAAAATACAAGAAGATAAGAAGAAATGGTGAATGTTAGGGCGTGGGGGTTTGCCTTGGTCAAACCCTTTTTTAGGTAATTAAACCAAAATGATGAAAAGATGTAATGAAGCATGAAACAATGGAGTTTTTACCTTTTCATGATGATTGAACTTGAATTTCTGCAACAAAACATGAAGATTCTGCCCTTGAATGTTTGAAAAGTGCTACCTTGGTGACTTAGAATGACAAAACCCTAGCTTGCTTGACTTGAGATGGAACAAAAATGATGAATGAAGTTATTATGAATTAGGGTTATATTTATAGGAAATTAACCTTATTTTCCCATTAATTGGACCCCCAAGGCTGACATGAAGAAAAATTGAATAAAAACCTTAATTTTTCCTGCTTATACCCAAAAAAAATCTCAAATGGGACTCATTCACCACTAATGGAAAATGGGTCCCACCTAGATGGGACTAATTCGCCACTAATGGTGAATGGGTCCCATAGGGGCCATTTTTGCTAGTTGGAATATTGAGAAGTAAGAAAATTGGGTTTATATGATGATTATGTCGGGTATTTCATCAAATTATGCGTCAAGATGCACAATATGGGTTAATAGGGGCCTATTAATGATGATGTAAAGAGTAATTAGGCCTTGGGACACATAATTCAACATGAAAGTGTGATTAAATACACTTTACAACACTAAAATGTTGTCCACATAGCTTAGGAAGGTGCAAGAAGCAATGTGAATGTGTAAGACACATTACAACACTAGTTTAACATTAAGTTTAAGTTATAATCCTTCTAGATTTATGTGATAATGTTATTAAACACATTTTATAATTTTGAATTAGAGAGAAATAGGTTCATTAAGTCTAGAAAATCATGAAATTATATTACAAGACTTTACAACACCTTTACAAGACATCGTTAAAAGCGTTTTATTCAATTTGCAAGGGTCCAAGACCTAGTGTGGATGCATAAAATGCCTCACAACACTTGAATCAATGCCTCATTAATTCCAATTAATCTCATGTCAAGCAAAGGTTCCTTTTTTCTATGACACAAATTCAAAAGGAGCCATGGAGAAAATCAGAACTCCAAGGTAGCACTCTCTAAGAATAGAGAGGAAAGGTGGTAGAAGCCATCAAAGTTGGAGACCCCTGCAAGCTCCCATAAGGATCAAGGAAGGAAAGAGATGGAATACCAAGGAGGATGTTGGGAAAGAAGAGGAAACTATTATAGGAGATATTACTCCAAGAGGGCAGATCAAAGCACCAAGTCGACCGCTAAGATGTATGTCGCTATGGGCAAGTAGGAGGCCAATAATCAAGCCTCTTTGATAGAGATTCTAGGTACTTTTTATGGGGAACCTATTACTATCTTGGCTGATTTAGGAAAAACTCATAGCTTTATATCTCTAGATGTATTGAATAAATTTAATGTTAGGCTTAAATTCTTAAGTCGAGAGGAGATGGAGGTAGAGTATGGGTTTGGTAAAACTCAAAGGGTAGATTTTTATTTAAAAGACACGAAACTTGACATAGGAGGTATATGGACCAAAGTAAATTTATTGGTAACCTAGATAGGATCATATGATGTGATACTAGGGATGGATTGGTTTAGGGAGCACAGGGCCACCCTTGACTACTACCACAAATAAATTAAGTGTAGAGATGATCATGGGAAATTAGTTGTGCTTCAAGAAGTGCCAAGGTCGATAAGGATCTTAATAATATCGGTAATGCAAGAAAAATGAGTTGTGAGGAAAGGTTGTAAAATCCTCTTAATCAAGATAGAGGAAGGCAGTGAAGAACCTATTCCAAGTATTACAGACCACCCGATACTCTAGGAATTTCAAGATTTATTTCTTGAAGAATTACCAGGATTTCCCCCTAAGCGTCAATTTGAATTCTCTCTTGAATTAGTTCCTGATGCAGAGCCCCCTATCAAATGAATATATCTGACTTGCAGGAACTCAAAAAAAATTGTAGGAACTAATGGATTTTGATTCGACCCAGTGCATCTCCATTGGGATATCCTATGTTATTCATTAAAAATAAAGATGGGATGCTACACATGTGTATAGATTATAGGATGCTCAACAAGGTAACCATAAAAAATAGATATCCTCTCCCATGAATTGATGACTTCTTTGATCAAATGAAGGGAGCTATTGTCTTCTCTAAGATTGATCTAAGATCTCGATACCATCAGCTAAGAATCAGGGAGGAAGATATTCCCAAGACAATATTTATAACCAAGTATGGCCACTACTAGTTTCTAGTGGTACCTTTTGGCCTAATAGATGCTCCTTCAAAATTTATGAGTCTTATGAACCATGTATTCCATGAATTTCTGGATAAGTTTGTGTTGGTCTTCCTTGACATCTGACATCTTGATTTACTCTAAGAATCCAATACAACATGAGGAACACTTGAGAATTATGCTTCAGAGGATTCAAGAACATAAGCTTTATGGAAAATTGAGAAAGTGCTCCTTCTTCCAACCCAAAATACAATACTTGGGGCACATCCTATCCTCAAAATGGGTTTATGTTGATCCATTCAAAATTCAATCCATTGTAGAATGGCCCACACCTAAAAATGTGTCCGTAGTAAGGAGTTTCATGGGACTAGTAGGGTATTACAAAAGGTTTGTAGAGGAATTCTCTAAGGTTTCCAACCATAAGCTCCTTGCAATAAAAAGGAAAAAAGTTTGAATGGTAAAAAGAGTGTGAACCGGCCTTCCAGTAGTTAAAGAGAGCTTTAACCACAACTCCTATCTTGAAGTACCTGATCCCAAAAAATATTTTGTAGTATGGATTGATACCTCATCGGAGGGTCTAGGAGGAATTCTAACATAGGATGATCGAGTAATTTCCTATGAGTTCCACAAACTAAAAGATCATGAACTCAACTATCCTACTCATGATTTATAAATGGTTACGATTGTCCATGCTTTAAAAATCTAAAGGCATTACCTAGTAGGGAGACCCTTCAAGTTAAATACAGATCATAGGGGGCTCCAATATTTATTCACCTAGCTTGGCCTTAATGCTCGCCAAAGAAGATAGGTAGAATTATTGAGAAATTATGATTTTGACATATCTTATGTTAAGGGAAAGGAAAATCATGTCTACTAGATACCTTAAGTTGTAGGGTCAGTTTGGTAGCTATTACACAATTAAAGATAAACCTATTAGATACCCTCAAGAAGTTGCAAGGAATAGATCCCATTTTCCAATAGATGTAGTTAGATATGGGGCAGTCATTAAACCCTACATATTACTCTAGGGGAAAAGATGGTATCCTTAGATACCAAGGTCAAATTTTGGTACTCGATGAAGGAGGATTGAGAAGAAGAGCCTGCCAACAAAGCCATAATGCATGATATCAAGGTCATCTAGGTGTGCCAAGGATTTATGTGGATCTTAGATCTGTCTACTTCTGGCTAGCAATGAAAAAGGACATGGTAGATTTTGTGGTCAGGTGCTTAGAATGCTACAGAGTTAAAGTTGAGCATTTCCATCTCGTAGGGGTGTTATATCCCCATGAGGTACCATAGAATAAACAATTGGTAATTTCAATGGACTTCATGGTGGGTTTGCCAAAAAATATTCTTAAACATGAGAGTATGTAATCATGGTGGTTGATCATCTAACCAAGGTGGCACATTTTATACCTGGTAATGTTAAGGATGATGCCCAAACTATAGTAAGAAAATTTCTTAAGGAGGTTATTAGATTGCAAGGGGTCCAAGAAGTAATCATCTTAGATAGAGATAAATTATTTATCTCTCAGTTGTAGACTACTCTAGTGATAGCCTTAAGGACCCAACTCAACTTTAGTACAACCTACCACCCAGAAACATACGGCCAAATTGAGAGATTCAACCAAGTTATGGACTGATATTCTATGAATGTACATCATGGACCAACCAACTAAGTGGGAAGAATACTTTCCATTGGTGGAATTTTCTTATAATAATAGCTACCAACCCTCCATTCAAATGACACCTTTTGAAGAAATTTATGGTAGGAAGTGCAAAACACCAATTGGATGGAAGGGATTAGACAATAGAGTCCATAGAGGAGCTAAGATACTTCAAGAATATGACCGATAGGTAAAGGTTATCAAGGAAAGATTAAAAGAGTCCTCGGATTTCCAAAAGAGATATGTAGATGCAAAGAGAACCCCAAGAGAATTTGAAATAGGGGATAAAGTGTTCCTTCATGTTAAATCCCAAAAGAGCTTGATAAAATTGGGCAAGGCAGCTAATTTTTCCCCTCGATTCATTGAATTTTTTGACATTATAGAGAAAATTACTCATGTGGCTTATCAACCGACTCTTCCTCCATCTCTCTCTCACATACATAATGTGTTTTATATGTATTTGCTTAAGAAATATTTACCTAACCTGACCCATGTAATTGATTGGCATACATTGTAGGTGGAAGAGGCTAGAGAAATCCATCTAAGTCCACTTGTAATTGTCAATAGGTGCAATATCACACTGCACAACTACACCATACAATAGGTTAAGGTCCTTTGGAACCAATATGGTGATTGTGGAGCCACTTTGGAAGATGAATAAATTATCAAACAAGAATACCCCTATCTTTTTAACTAAGCCGAGATGACTTAGCCTAAGAGGGGAGGAATTTCACATGCCTATAAATATGAGACTTAATTTTATGTTAATTGTCTATCAACTAGATGTAATTTGGTCGAAAGTGAAACCTTGAACCCAAAATTATGATTGCACCCTTTATTTTGATGATCATAAGAACTTAAACATTAATATGATATATTAAATACTTTAAATGGCCATTTGAAATAACTATTAGATAATTTGATTTTTATGAATTCAATGGTGTTATAAGTTATTTTATTTTGGCATGGATATATCTATATGGGTTTATTGGACTAACTAGGTACTAATGTAATTTTGTGAGAATGTGGATGAGTTTTATAGGTGCTTAGTGTCCAACAAAAGGAAACTATAATAACCTATTCTGGGAAAGAACCTTAAACTCAGTAACATAGTTTTATGAGTTGGAAGTCGAGTCACTCTAGTTACTTCTCCTAATCGAGAATTTATTTGCCACCCTTAGTAATGCTTGACCTGTGCACATTTATTTTCCTTGACAATGATTCAATTAACCCATTTATTTTTCTATGGACATTATTAAATTGAGCCATTAGGTGAAGCTTAAGAAGATAAAAATAAATTAAAATAAAAATAATAATAAATTAACAAATAACTAAAATAAGATTTGACCAATTTAAATCCCTATCTATACACCTTGATCACATCATGTCGAGCTTATACAAATTTACCAACACTATACTACCTCACCATTTTAAAATCAAATATATAAATAAAACATAAGAAAGGAATCCAAAAGAAACTATAAATTGAAAACATAATAAAATGTGAGAAGGTGAGTAAAAGAAAAGAAAAAAACAAGGGTTCAAATGAATGAAACTGTGAGGGGAGGTTGTGATTCTCAATGGGGTAGTAGGGTAGATTTACTCTGCAATGCACACACTAGAGACAACCCTCATTTATGAGGATAGGGGCACTCATCTAAAATCACAAATACACTCCATTAAAGAGGGTATGGCATCCAAGCTTGGGAGTCTTCTAGAATGTCCTACGCTTGGGAAAGATGAACAAAAAATTCACCATAAAACACCATGACCCCCTTCAAAGAGAAAGGAGAATGCTCACAGTGAGAGAAGGGAGAGGTTGGAAGGGGAACAATAGAGGTGCACCAGGGAGTTGGAAAGCCATATGTGACAAGAGTTGAGTCTATACGAGTGGCAAACGCCTTATAGGTTCCTCCAGTCTTGCTAGGTTAAGAGATACTTATGTTTATTTATTTTTGCAACTACTTAGGGTCTGAAATCTTAGTTTGTTTAGCTGATAATGTAAAAAGTAATCTTCATTTGTTATCTTTACAATAATCATGCAAGGGTTTAGAAAGGACACCATGAAGTAGTCAAACCACAAATGAGAGCACTGCACAAGCTTAGACTACTCTGTAAAATACATAAATAACTATCTTCAGCTCTTAGGATTACAAGAATTGAATCTATTTAGACAAAAAACATATAAAACTTGCTAAAATTGGAGGAATATTGTAGCTGCCACTTTAGTACTATCCAAAATAATCTAGCGAATAACAAGTACTAGTCTTGTAAACACAGAAAATTATACACAGTGTAAGAGAAAAAAAAGATAATCTCTATGAAGTTCAAGTATGTTTGAATATTCTATAGCAATTTATCATATTAAATTTTAGATGCAACTAAGAAATATTCATTTGGAATGTTAACCCTTTTACATTTACCTAGCAGGCTTATATCATAGAAATTTTTTCATAGGAATTGAAGTAAATAAACTTTAACATCATCATTATCTTTCTTTTCTCCCTCTCACCAAGGGTCTGACATATCTCCCTTAATATTCAGAGTTGATACCTTATTAATTTTCTTAGAATTACTTACAGTGGGGGCTAACTAGTCTTTGTATCCTTTCTATGACCCTCTAGCCTTGCTATAAGAAGAGGAAGAGTTGAATAATATTCTATAGACTGTTATCTAGCTCAAGTGGAATATGTTAGGGGTAGTAAATTAATAGTTTTTGATAAAGGAAAAAATGGGTTTTACAAGGACCTAAAACCACAAAGTTTACAGAAAATATAAGGAATAAGCATTAAAGAACCCAAAACAAGAAGGCTACAGAAATAAAAGAGCCAATAAAGCACAACAACCCCCAACCCAAGGCCAACAAGGGCCACCAGAAAAACTAAACCAAAAAAACCAACAACGGAAACAACCCACAACTAACTTAAGGATTTTAGTGCATCAACAACCTCAACCTTGAGAATGTGCATGTCCTGGGAACACTTTTTTAGAGCCTGAACCATCTGGGCTGTAGGAGGCACCTTCCTCTTTAGATTAGCTCTTGTCCTCTTCGAAATACCATCATCCTCAGTCTTTCTTTTATCCTTTTCGACTTCCAAGTCCACGATCAGAGATCCTTGATGTGTGTTATCGAATTTCTTAGTCATAGCATTAATGATAATGGCATTATGTTGTGCCATTCTATGATTGTTCTCCATAATAGTTTTCATTGTATCTTTTATTTTAACAATTTCTGCTTCCATGCACTTGACCTTACCTTCATTATCCTCAACCTCCATCCTCATCTTGTCCTCATTTCTCCCACCCTCCATGGAATTAAGGGAACTGACTTTAACTTCCAAATTCTCCAACTTGTTGTTGAGGGCCTTGTTTCTGAGGTTAAGGTCCTTAATTTCATGAAAGGACCACTTCATAATTTTGAAGTAATCAACAACACCATTTCTGGTGATTGCTAGGATATCCCTAGGAAACTCAAAACCTTGCTTAAAATAATGATCTTCAAGGTTAAGGTCATTAGGGAATTTGGGTATGTTCTCTCTATCTGTGGCAGGGTAGGAAGAGAAAGAGTCTTTGCTGGCATTGGGGACACTAGAAATATCCTATGGGGTATCCTCAAAGTAGGAGACCAATTTATTAGCAGGGGAACCCTTTTGAATGGAATTCTCTTTCAGAATGGCTCTACTGTGGTTTTTGGCAGGATTGATTTTTTGAGTGGGGGTTTACGCTGCAAAATTTTATTACCAGAATTGTTAAGGGAAGGAGGATCATCTTCAATCCGCTCAAAGTCAAGCTTATTATTGTCCTCCGACACACTATTAATTGTGTCATCATCTTCAGAGGATGAGGCCAAGATAGGGTTGGATAAGGCCAACAAATTTTGAAAATGTTCATAAATAATCCTAATAAGGTCAATATGCAATATTGGGTACTTCTTAGGATTCTTTTTATGATCATCCAAACTATTACTTAAAGAGCAATACAAATAATAAGGAAATCAAACCCTAACCTTGTGACGGAAGTGGTTGAGAAGGGAAAAGTGGTAGTTGTAGACCCTGGTGAATTCTCCATCCAGGGTAATGTATTCCATGATGATTCTGAGCACTTTTCTCCATAATGACTTAATCGAATCAGCTTCAAAGTAGTTGTTGGATACTTTTATCAGCTTAGTCTTTTCCTTTTATTTCTTGGGGAATCTAATAACCGCCTCGTCAGATAACTTTCTATCATGAAAGAATTTTGTTCCCTCTGTAGACATGACAGTCACTTCCCCTATGAGGTTCTCGTCCACATTAACCTTCCTCCTAAAAAAAATAATTTCTCCATTCTTCCAGTTTTTCTCAAAGTACTTTATGGCCTTTAGATCAAGCCCATGAAGCTTTTCAATGAGGGGAAGCAATTCACCTCTTTCTATCTATCTCCATACCTTCGGGTTCCTCTTGTGCATTTCATACCTCTTCGGCTCCACCCTTTTTCCTATCTCCCATTTTTTGCAAACACGCCAGAGCCAGAGTCCTGAAATAAAATACCCTAGCCGAACCAAAGACCCCACAAAATGTGCCACTTCTTACTGCCATTTAAGATAATTAATGCAACCCGATCAAATCCAATGATGTTGATGTACTTGACACTACTCTCTTTCATAATCATAAAAAGTTACAGCTTTCCCATGTGTGATATCATAATCAATTAAGGCCCTAGCATTCATGCCCAGACCCTTGGGATTATACCATGTGACTAACGCCTTCTGTTTAACCCCCTCATTAGCAAAATAGTTGGCCACACTGTTGGCTTCCCTAAAAGAATGGGATATTTTAACTTTCTTGAATCTTTCTAAAAGGGATTTAGCATCTTCAATCCAACTCTTGATTGTCCATGAGGGAGGGGACTTTCCTAGGAGGCAATCAATAATATTTTTTGAGTCTCCTTCAAGCCATAAATTTTTATAATTCTGACTTTAAAGCGCTAAGTTAATCACTTGAAAGGCTCCAATAGCTTCGCCACGTGGTTTGTTTGAGATCCAAGGGAGACAACCACCACTGCTAAAAAAATGCCATTTGAGTCCCTAATCACACCTCCACTTCCAGCCAACCCCAGATTTCCCTTAGCTGCTCCATCAAAGTTGGCTTTAATCTAGCCACTTGGTGGTAAACACCAACACACCCCTTCCTGTTCTTTTTCAGCTAGTTTAGATTCCCTTGACACATCATTTTTAATCTTCCAATCCTTGGCTATCTTTAAGTCATAAGGAGAGCACACCACAACCTCCAGTTTGTTCTCTTGTTGAGGAATGATGTTAAGGTTTTCCACAATTATCTTGAAGATTTTTTCAAACACATTGTTCTCCAATGTTTCCTTGTCACTGAAGTGTCTGTTATTTTGTTCCTTCCATACTCCATAGACTATATAGGGGAAAGTGAAGGTCCATAATCTTCAAATAAAAGGATTCAGAGAAGGAGCTTTGCATTGAGAAAAAAAGTCTTTGATAAAATGAGGGAAAACCCATGAGATGTTCAAGAGAGCCAAAATCTTACCCCATATAATAGCAGCAAATGAACAATGGAGAAACAAGTGATTTGTAGACTCTGCTTCATTCTTACAAAGATAGCATCTATTAGGTATTTGGAAACCTCGCTTGCAAAGATTATCAACCATAAGAACTTTGTTTTGAAGAAGGATCCAAAAAAAAATATTGACTTTAGGGGTTAGATGTTTTATCCAAGCTCTAGTCTAGAAAGGAGAGGGGGTGTGAGAAAGGGACAATAGAGAGACAACCAATGAAACAAAGTAGTTTCCTGAGGGGTTATCATTCTAGACTAAAAGGTTGTCCTCCAGCACTAATTTGAACCCATCCTTATAGCCATCATAGATGAGTGAACCGGGGCAAGCTCCAGGCTAAGCTGGCTTAAGTCCACCCATCCCCCATCACGTCAATATTCCTTAACTTGAGTACCAAAAGTCATTTTTCACATGTTAGCCCACTTGTTGAACCTTTCATTGTTGATTAGGGGTTCCTTAAGTAACCATTTGTCCTCCTAGAACCTAGTTTGATTTCCACTTCTTATATTCCACCCAACGCCTAAGTCAACAATCTTTCTCCTAGTAATCATTTCATTCTAGCAAGTAGATCCATGAGGTAGAGAGGGAGAATCTAGCAGAACCTTAAGGGAGCCACAATTAGCCAGATTATATTTACTTTTAAAAATGTCTTTCCATTCCCCACAAGATGAAAAAGACCTCCAAATTTGTTTTGCAAGAAGTGTCTTATTCATCATTCTGATCTTTCTTAGACCCAATCCTCCCATATTTTTCAGCCTATAGACAAGATCCCATCCAATAAGGACCGGCATTTTTCCAGCTATACATTACACACCACATGTGGATCTAGCTTTCAACAACGTAGAACATATCATGAGAGATGTTGAAGGGGGTTGGTTGCTTCGTTATATGCATGCTAATGACTTGGATTGCTCGGGGTTGGATAATCTATCAAATGCTAGTTCAGTGTGGAGAATATGGGTTGTTTGAGAATGGAAAATTGTTGTGTCATGTCTCTGTCCCCTTAATGGAAATTTTTGGGTGCCCCAAAACTATGGCACCAAGAAATATTTTCCTTAAAAATCTAATCGGCATCGACTTCCCCATGCAAATTGGGCTTGTGTAGGTAGATGTGGGGAATCCACGCTACATGCATGCAGGAGATATGACATGGTCTACTATCTATAGGGCCCGGGAGATAGTCTAGGCCAGACTAGACTCTAGTATAGGGATGCAGTCTATATATGTCACATGAGTGGCCAATAATGTTACGTATAGAATCAATTTTCCATTGTGGGGGATGGAGCCTAGTTTATTAGTTCAACCGGAAGGCCCTACAATTCTATGGGGCTCCTCAGCCATACTAAATGAATGAGAAGGGGGTGTAGGAAGGGCCTTCAGGTGGTGGCTGGATGGAACTCGGTAGTCCTAGAGAAGTTGGACCTCCTTACTTATTATAGTTGTCTACTCGGTGCCCCATCTCTGTGTGTGGGGATGGGTGGGGGGCATAGTTGGATTCCATCTCCTTCATTGGATTGGAGTGGAAGTGTGCTCTCTTGGGCAAGACAGTTGTTTCTCTGCTCCCCCAGATAGCCACAACTATAGATAGGTTAGATAGCCACATAGATAGGTTAGATAGCCACAACTATCCTATCCTCCCACTCCCATTACCCTCCGAGAGTTCAACCCCACTAATTAGCTCCCTCCATCCTTCACCCCCGGGTTGGATTGCTTTCCTGCTTTGTCCATCCTGCGCTATCGCGACCGGCTTGCGCTATCGTGCCGGTGTATCAACAATAATCTACCTCCCTATAGGGGGGCCGGGAGGCCCCCCCTTCAGGGAGGTAGATTATATTCGTGGGAGGCTAGGGGTGGGTGGAGGGACAAAAGGGGTTGCTAGGGTTGGGTGGGACTAGAAGGTTCCCAGGCGAATAGGTCAGTCCCGAAGGGGCCGACTACCAGAGAACCATAGCCCCTTGCGTGCTTTGCACCCACCCAACCCCCCATTATAGTTCAGCCTTCGGCACCGACCATATGGAACAACTATATGGGGGGGCGGGGGAGGGTGGGGTTGGATCGACTCAGCCCTATTTCGGGACTGACCCAGCCCTGCCGACCATACTCGCAACAACTATAGAGGGTGGGTGGGGGTGGCAGGTCGGTCCTGCATGCATGAAGGGCAGGTTGGTCCTGCATGCATGAAGGGTAGGGCTTCCAGGTGGGTGGGAAACTATAGTTCTGGAACGGCTGATTCCCCCTTGACCCAGCTGCCCCGGATGAACCCAAAGGGCATGGTCGGCCCTACTATTCTATGGAGCGGAGCCTCAAGTGACTCCACTCCCTCAACTAAGTTCATTAGGGAGAACTAAACAACTTGAACTAAACTACCTAGGCAACAGAGTTGAACTCCCATGAAACCATGCTCAGGTAGGCAATGCCATTGAATAGTAGGGGGGGAGTTCCAAACAAGTTAACGAGACCTAACTTTGGCTAGTGGGTGGGAGGCAAGAAGTTAACGTTATCCGGGGGTGGGGGATGGAGACTACACCTCCGGTGGGGGATGGATCCTAATGAGGAGAATTCATGTGGTAGCTCCGACCCATACAACTAGAATACCCATGGTGGGGAGGCTTAGGATGGATGGTTGAAAGGATGGAAGGAAGGAAGTCTCCCCGGATTGCAGTTTCAGGGAAGGGAAGCTTGTCTGGGCGGGGTCTCAGTGAATAACAAGTATGGAGGGAGGTTGAGTAGAATTAGATCTACCTTCCCCTCCCCGTGAGATTGTTCACCCCCAGGCAAGAGCTAGTCGATGGTAACAGCATTGGATGCAGCTCCAAATGGACTTCACAGAGCTATGAAGAGAGTAGTTAACGGCATCAGGTCTAGCCTAGGGAGATCAAGGAGGTAGGGAGAGCGGGCCCCTAAAATTCTATGGTAGAGCGGCATCTGCATCAGGGAGTTAGCCGACAGCAGCTAGTCTTGTCCTTCACCCCTGCACGGTTGCCGATCGATCGAGTTAGAGAGCCGTGTTTACCCGGTTCCTTCTAGGCGTAGAGAAGTAGGGAGGGAGGGCCCCTACTATTCTATGTAGCGGAAAACTATTTAGAGGATGCTCAGTGGGCCCTACCATAAAATTTTAGCGGCTATGGGCAACTAGCCCTCAACTAATAAGCTTTGTCCATCCCACCCCCAAGCCTACTATTCTAGTGGGAGGAGGCCTACTATTCTAGATGTCGTTGTTTCTTGTCCTCCCAACAGTTCATGAGAAAGCAATCCTGCCCCTTAAAATAGTAGGGGTTCAATGAGAAAGTAGTTCAGAGGAGCCTTAAAATAGTAGGGTTCAATGAGGAAGCAGTTTGTCCATCCGAGCTACGGCCAGCCTTCAGTGGGGTTGGCCAGCCTGAACCAGGTAGTTGAATTTAGGAGGGAGTTTAAGTTAGGTCCCTCGGTAGTCCAGTAACAACTATAAGGGCAACCAGAAGTCTAATACCAAGTAGAATAGTGAAACCGGAAGGAAGCAGCCAATCTCCATCCATGGGGCGGAGACCATCCAAAGTTTCTCAGGCCATTTTTCACAGCAGGTTAATAAGAACAAATGTTCTCCATGCCACCCTGGTGAAAAAGGATGGCTGATGGGCGGCGGCTTTAATACCGGATGGACTTTCTTTAGCTGGACAGGACAAGGAACTATCTAGAATTAATTCTAGGACATCCAAACAATAAGATGAGACCACCTACACGGTCAAGGTTCTAAGAGAAAAAATAGTCTCAGCCCGATATAGTAGTCATGTTACACCACAACTAATATAACGGGGGGGCCTCCCACAACCAACTAATTGTTAATCCTATGCCTCAACTAGAAACTAGGTCTATGCATTCACCCTCGGTAGCAGACCCTTAGAATAGTAGGGAGCCAAGTTCAGAAGCCATCCTCCCACCCACTGCTGGCCATCCTAACTTTCTACCGGCCCCCTCCTTATTCTAGTTGTTGGGAGGCAGGGAAAGCCCTAGTAGCTGGATGGTCCTTCACCCCCGGGTTGGATTGTTAACTTTGCCTCCCTTCACCCCCAGATGGAAACATCAATCTATATTCCACTCCCTTCCCATTACCCTTCCTACACCCCCTGTATGGGATAGGATGGGAGGAGAACAGGGGGTGGGAGGATATAGAGATGGTAGGCATCTCCCTCACCTTCCAACATTTTTAGCTCCTCACCCCCGATGAACCGGTTGTGCTGATAGTATTCTCCAGCCCACACCCCTGCACGGAAGGTCTTGTCGGAAGGTTAGCCCTAAAATTCTATGGGGTCCCTCCTCCATTCCCTAAAATTCTATGGCCCCTACCATAGAATTTTAGGGGCTATGGGGTCCCTCGGTAGTCCTTCATTGCCGGGTGACAGACTAGTTCAAGAAGCTATTGTGGGAAAGCACAATATGTTGTTAGGTTCTCAAAGGTTAAGTTGAGGATGGCCAGCCCACAGAGTAACTAGTCTACAGGCCCCACTGAGAAGGGGAAATAATAGCTAATAGCATTGGATGATTGTTTGGCTCCCTCCAGAAAAAAGTGACAGCCCCACTGCAAATTAGGGAGGGAGTGGAAGAAGGAAGAGAATGTTCGAGGGAGGGTTGGTGCTCGCATGGGCTCCAGTTTGTTTAGCTTTCTAGATAGGGAAGTTCATTCTTTCCTCCCACCCATGGTATTTAACGTTATCCGACTTACCCCCAGAGATAGTTCTTTACAGGGGGTGTGTGGGTGAGGGCTGGATGAACCCCCGGATGGGGGGATGGAACAGCATGAGCCCTTCCCCGGCTCCGAGTACAGAGCCCTATCCTGATCGATGGAGCTACCGGGGGTGATGAGGGATGGCCAACTGGGATCAGAAACGGGTTGAGGATGGTAACAGCAAGGCTAGCCTACACCCCCAGTTGTTGAAGGCCCAAAGAGAAAGAGAAAAGACCACCCACCTCCCCGATCGAGGAGATTGGCCTAACATGAAGTCTTTACTCCCTCGGTAATTGAATCAGAGAACAAACAGATTCACCCCTGCACGGATGGCCTAGCTATAGTTGCCCTGGGCAGGATGGATAACTAAAGGAGGGACTACCTACCCTAATGAAGGAGGGAGGGGACAAGGATAATATAGCCAGAAGTAGAATGTGCCGGAACATCAATCGTTGTTAACAACTAGTTAACTGGCCACACCCCCGGTTGGAAGGATGGGAGAATTAACTCTAGCCCCCTGCAAAATACTTTCATTCTTTCCCTTTGTTCTGTAGGATAGGGCAGGAGGGGGAAAACCCCACCGACCATGCCCGAAGGGACCGGGCCCCCTAAGGCCATATGGTCGGTGCCAAAGGCACAGCCTACTAGCCCCCCCTGTAGGGAGGTAGATTAGTTGGAGGTAGATTATATTCGCTTTCAGGACCGGGGGGTGGGAGGTGGAGGTAGATTCTAGTTGGCGTGCATGCAGGATCGACCATACTCGTAACAGCTATAGAGGGTGGTTGGGGGTGGCGGGTCGGTCCTGCATGCATGAAGGGCATGGTCGGTGGGGTTTGTGGCCAATATGGTCAGTGCTGAAGGCAGGCCTTGGGGTGGGAGGCCCCTCCCGGGAGGTAGATTATAGTTGAGATGGGCCCTGGGCAGTGGGGTTGGGCTTATTCTAGCTCGATTCTAGCAACTATAATTGTAGGTTTATTAATGAATGGCTCGCCCTGCCTCCCCACCCTCCCATTATAGTTCAGCCTTCGACACCGACCATATGGAACAACAACTATAATGGGAGGGTGGGGCGTGGCGTTGGACCGACCTATTCGCCTTAGGGCCCCCATAGAATTTTAGGGGCCAGAGAACCACTATAGTAAGTTCGGGTTGGTGGGAAACTATAGTTCCAGAATGGCTGATTCCCCCCCGACCCACCCGCCTCTCACCCCCCCAGTGGGGTAAGCAAGTGGCATTAATCCTAAGGAGGTAGATTCTATTTGTGGGAGGCCCTTCAAATAGTAGGGCCGGCTATCCTCCTGGGCCCCACCCCTATGGCTATCCGGTCAACACCGGTGCACCAGATTCTCTACGTAACATGGCCATCCGTGTAGGGGTGTAGGCTAGCCCAGGTCCAACTAGAATCCCCACCATGTAGGGGTGTGGGTAGGCCTTCAACTATCTCTGGGTGGGAGGGAATCATAGTTGGGGGTGAAGGATAGAGGGACACCCGGCTTGTTGGATTGTTCGTTAGGAGGGCAACCGGTCGATCCACTGAAGGCGCGCGCCCCCATCCTATCATGTGATAATAGAAAGGAAGGTAACAAAATAGCCTATCAAATTGTAGGGGTTAGGTCGGTCCAGCTGTGTTCAGTTCAGGTCGTTGATGAAGGAGTATATTCCTATCTCCTCCTAAGTTCCTGGGGTTGCCAGCATAAACTCCAGTGGGTGGGAGGCAAGACAATAACTCCCTGGGTTAAGGAGCATGCTTTAGGAGGGAGTGAGATTGTTCCCGGTAGTTAGATCCCGATGAACTGGTAGTGAGATCCCGGTAGTTAGTCTCAACCAGAGGTGGGGGATGGAAGGGAGTAGACTTCATTACCGTTGGGAGGACAAGCTTCCCGGGAGGACAACTAAAGAAGGATACCCTGGTTCGGATAACTGTTCAGGGGGTGTGTTGAGCATGCTTTCATGCATTACCTGTCCTCAACGACTAGCTATTGTAACGGCATCTGAATTGCCATCCCTCCCCCTCTGGTAATGGGTAATGCCTTATGGCCAGCAGAAAATAAAATGGATGGTCCGAGTTCAAGAAAGTCTTCTCTATCCTAGGATCGAATCTCACCCGGTTGGAAGGGAGTTGGTTGGGCTCCTACTTTCGGCTCAAGGGAAGATGGGTTCGTGCTCTACTCCCTCTTTCTCGAAGGATGTTGGATTGTTCAGAAGTTAGGATGGATGTTCTAACTGGATGGAAGGAAGTCAACTAACTCGGATAGGGTGGAGGGATAGAGAAAACTAGTCGATGGCCCCGGTTGGCTGGATAGTTAAGCTGGTATTGTTTGGCTGGCTAGTCTATCGTTCAACCGGAAGGTGTTACCATCCTCAACTCTAACTAGATGGAAGGAAGGCAGAAAGAAGGATTGTTTGGAATTTCCATCCTTCACCCCCTGTAGGCTATCCATCCTTCACCTCCCCTATCGCTAACCCCTATGGGAAGGAATGATTTAGCCGGGGTTTCAATCATCAAACCCTAAGGCGAAGGGGGTGGTGGGGCTGAGGCAGAACATGCATTTTGAGAAATGACTACCATCCCACCCAGCCTTGCTTCGGGACCGGGGGGTGGGAGGCTATAGGGAGGGACTGACCCATTCGCCTTTGGGTCGGTCCAACCCCACCATCCCATTCGAAATATAATGGTGGGCGGGGGGGCAGGTCGGTGGGGTTTGTGGCAAGACAGTTAGAAAATAAAGCATGCTTGAGCTACTCTGCTAGAGCTAGATGTCGTTAAACTCCCGTGCAGGGGTGAGGGAAGGAAAGGCGAGGTAGCATGCACCTAGTGAATGAAGGACTACCGCTATAATGGAACTCCCTCCCTCAGAACCACAGGTTCAACTATCAGTTTCAACGAAAAGGAAGGCAAGCAGCTGGCCCGAAAAATTCTAGCCAAAGTTTCTGGAACCATGCATTCAGAAGGAAGTCAGGTGGTGGCACCCCCCACCCTCTAAAACGTCGCAGAGATAGTTGGATTGTTCAAAGAGTAGAGCTTCACCGGGGGTGAGGACAGGCGCCCGGTTGGATTGTTAGAAACTAGGATGGAGACTTTCTTTAACTCTCGGGTTCAGAAGTGATGGGAGCATCCAAATTAGTTGATTAGGCTAACCTAAGATGAATCTATCTCCAATTAATCTACCCCCGGGGCCCCCCCGGTGGGGTCCGTGAGAGGCAAGTAAGATGCATGCTTTCTCAGAAGTTGGATTGTTACTGTCCGACCATCCAAAGTTACTTTCATCCGACCATGGGTGCCATCCTTACCCCCAGGCCCTACAATTCTATGGGCCCCTACTATTCTAAGGCGAGAATGAAAGCTCTCTAACATTCTTTCTTTGCGATGCCGTCAGCCCTACAATTCTATGGGGGAAAGCTATTTCTCAAAGTGAACTACCTTAGCAACCAGGCAAGTCGGAAGGTAACTTGATACCATGGCCTTCCGAGGAACCTACCTTCTTTTCCATCCTAGGGGCCCTCAGTTGCCCATGCTTTCATTTTTGTTTTATTACTCCTACCCTCTGGAATCAATGAAGAATCTATTTGCCATTCTCGAGCTTCCCTGCTGTAGCAGTCTAATCAAAGCGATGGCCTCTAAAACGTCGCATCCTTCCCTGCTACAGCAGTCTAATCAATCAAAGCATCCTTCCTTGCTAACCCATCAAAATTCAACAACTATCATGCATCCGGAGGGCGTTGGAAAGCCATATCTTAGAATCAACACAAGCAGGCACCAACCGCTTCGGATGGATGTGATTGTTCAGTTTAGAAAGATTGGCCGGTGCAAAACATACTTGCCCCATTAGCATGCATATAACGAAGCAACCAGGCCCCTTCAACATCTCTCATGATATGTCCTACGCTGTTGAAAGCTAGATCCACATGTGGTGTCTAATGCATAGCTGGAAAAACGTCGGTCACTATCTGAATGGCTGGAAAAATACCAGCTAATGGACCACCCACCCCAGGAAAACCCGAATCTCTGTTCAGATGTAGGTCTCCCCTCGGAGATAGTACTGGCGTTCAGGAGAGCCCTACTATTTGAAGGGCCACCCACCCACCCAACTATCATCCACATGCCATAGAATAGTAGGGGCCACCCCCTTTCTTAGTTGACCCCCCCTTATATCAGTTTCTTCAATTAGGATATTTGTTGGGCCGGTTGGCATGTTACGTATAGAATCACACCCTACCATACTCACCTTAGGTCAACTATCTTTTCTGATAGTTGTGGCGAGATTTTGGCGATTAGATTACTATCCATCCAACTGCTATCCGGGTGGTTGCCATAGAATTGTAGGGGGTGAAAATTGAGTTTAGTTGCTACTGGGTTTTTATCTTGATCTTGATCAACGGATTCTTTGACTGGATCAACCGGCCCTACCTTTGCTTCTGTTGCCTGAGAAAGCTCTGCTTCAACTGCTTTCACTCAATCTACTTAATCTACTGCCCTACTATTCTAAGGGGGTGCGGGTGGATGAGCTGGATCAACGGGTTCTTGTTCTGGTCCATCAACCCTTTATTAGTTTCGGGTCTGCTTGGTCAGCTCGATCCCTTGCGGGTGGTGGATCAACAATAACTGGATTTGGCTCATATATTGACTATCAAACTAGAAGAGATGTTGCTGCTTACTATGGAACTAGATTGGCTCCCCGATGTAGCTCACACGTAAAAGCAGATGAATAGATTCCATTCATAGATCAAAATCCAGAACCACTAGCAATAGAAAAGGTTGCATAATCCTTGTCCGATGGGCATGAGAATCGAAGCGACCAGTCTGTCAATCAATGGCAGATATGTGCATCATGATCAGATCTTGACGTGGTGAAACTGCCAATCTATAGTAAGGGCGTTGCTGGAACAACCGCAATGAGAGTTCGACTGGATAATCTGAAACTAGAGGTTATGCTCCTGCTTCTACACCCCGGACTGGGTATGCTTGAACTGAATCTAGATCTGCAAGGTCAGCTGCCCCAGTAGGGAACGAACTAGAATTGGATTTGCTAAAACTCGATCTCACAGCACTGCGGCCTTTTCCTTTGCATCATCCATAGGCAACTATTATTATAGTTCCATGGGCCCTACTATTCTTAAGGACCCTACTATTCTATGGGCCATCGATCGATTGATCCACTGATCAGTCGACCCTACTATTTTATGGGACGCCGCATTCTCTTTCTTTCTTCAACTCTCGACCAAAGAAATATTTTTTGAATTTTTTTAATAGCATCCACAAATTTGGCAGGGATTTTGAAAAGGCATAAGGCATAAGTCAAAAGGCTCTGAAGAGAAGCTTTGAGGAGTTCAATTTTTCCTGCTTGAATAAGAAGATATCCTTTCCATCCAACAAGCTTTTTGCTGAACTTATCAACCAACGAACTCCAAAAGGAGTCAGGAGGTTTCAGGCCTAAGGGAAAACCAAGATAAGTAGAAGGTAAAGGCTCCACTCTACATCCTAGGATTCTAGCTATCTTGACTTGTTTGTGATAAGGGGTGTTGAAAAAGAACAAAGAGATTTTCTATCTGTTGACCGATTAACCGGAAGCCCTCTCATACATGTCCAAAATTGTTTTCAGATTTTTAGCCTCAGTCACTATAGATCTCGCCATAAGCATGGTGTCATCAACAAACTATTGATGTGAGAAAATAAAATTGCTATAAGAGGGCCTTAGACCCACTAAGGACCCCTGATCAATCATTATTTTCATGTTTTTCCCAAGACATTCAACCATAATAGTGAAGAAGATGGGGAGATTGGATCTCACTGTCTTAAACCTCTCAAATTTTGAAAGAAGCAAGAAGGGGAACCATTCACCATAATGGATATAGAAACAATAGAAATAAGTTGATCCACCATCTAAAGGACTCTATTGCTAAAACCAAATGGCCTCATAATTTTGAATAAAAATTTCTAGTCCACACAATCATAGGCTTTTGAGATATCGAGCTTAAGGAGAAAACCTTCAGTTTTGGATTCCACTAGGGAATGAATATTCTCATGGACAGTGACAATAGAATTGAGGATCTTCCTTCTAGGAACAAAGCCATTTTGTTGGGGGGAGATCAATGAAGGCAAGATAATAAGAAGCCTAGATGTCATAACCTTTGAAATGATTTTGTAGAAAGAATTACAAAGGCTTATAGGCCTGAAATCTTCAAACTTTGCCACTTAAGGTTTTTTGGGAATAAGGACCAAAAAGGTAGCATTTAGTTCCTTTAGGAGACTCCTTGATCCAAAAAACTCTTTGAAAAAATTCACAACATCCTCCTCAACAATCTCTCATAACTATTGAAAGAAGAACATTGGAAACCCATTTGGGCTAGGGACCTTGTTCCCTTCAAAGGAAAACATGAATTTTTTAATTTCCTCCCTAGAGGGAATTTCAACAAGTTTTGTATTATCTTCCTCCTCAACAAAATGAGGGATGACCTCTAAAAGGTGATCTTTCTCTTCATAGATTATTCCTCCGCTCCCCACGAGGAGATTACTATAGAAAATGACAACTTGTCTTGTAATGTCATCTTCCTACTCAAACCGATTACCATTGCTTTCAATGTGAGAGATTTTTCTGACGACCCTATGTTTAGAAGCAAATAGGTGAAAGTATCTAGTGTTTTTATCTCCAACAAAAAGCCACAGAGCTCTAGATCTCTATCTCCAAAAATCCTCCTCTTTGGCTATAATTTCATGCATTTTCACAATCAATTCATTTTCTTTTTCCCTATTATCATCAATAGATCCTTCGCTCTAGATTTTATCCTTAATCTCTACCAGCTCCATCTAAAGCTCAGATTTGATTCCAAAAATGTTACCAAAGGTTTCCTTTTTCCACCTTATTTTACATTTAACTTCCCCCAATCTCTCAACAACCCTAAACATGGTTGTCTTAGGGACAACAATATTCCACCATTTCCTTATTTCCTCAAAAATTTGAGGATGGGACAGCCAAATTCTTTCAAATATAAAAGGAAATTTCCTCTTCCCCTTCAAAGGATCTAGCACAAAACTTATGGGGAAGTGGTCAGAACCCACCCTAGAAAGAGATTTTAAAGAACAATAATAGTTTAAAAGCCATTGTCCTAGAATTAATGTTTTGTTTAACCTTACTTGGATCAAGTCCTTACCAGTTCTTCGATTTGACCAAGTAAAGGTACAACTCCCTGCAAATCCAAATCAATCAGTGCCTTGTTATTCATGAAGTCCAAAAGGTCCAATCTGCTTTCTGTATTAATCTCGGAGCCTATGAACTTCTCATCATCCTAAAGGGGGGTATTAAAGTCTCCCATGACGACCGAAGAGTCATTATTAAAAATACTACGAAAGGAAAAAAGCTCCTTCCAAAACAACTTTCTAGCTCCTTTCCCATTAGGGGCATATATGTTAGATTGAATCTAGGTAAAATTGTCTCTGATATGGGTGAATTTGGTAGCCACATGATTAGTGCTCTCCAACAATGGTTCCCCTTTAATAAGATTTTGGTTCTAGAAAGTGACAATTCCCCCTAAGGCACCTTTTGAACTATTTCCATGGGCACCAAAAAATTGAAACATCTTAATCTTCTCCACCTTCTCCTTAGGCATTTTGGATTCTTGGACTAGTAAAATATCAGGTAGAGGGTCCCTAACAAAATTGTGTAGCACATCCTACTTATGGAGGCTATTCAACCCCCTAATATTCCATGACATGATCTTCATGTCTTCCCAGGTGATTGGAGAATCTCAGGGATGGTCTTTTGAACACCATCCATAATATCCTAAAAAATACCATTCTCCCTCAACCACTTTACAGTTTTTATTCCTTGGTTACTCTTAGTGGTTCCAGAATCTGCCTTGGCTCTAGTTCTAGTTGATATTCCACTTGGGGTATTCTGTTGCTCGTTTTTCTTTTTGTTTTTCTTGGACAAAGAGACGTCATCATCTTTATCCATATCTTCTTGGCTTTCCAACTCTCTCCTTGATTCCCAGTCCTTATCATTCATTCTCCTTTGATCCAAGGGAAGGGTGTCCATCAGTCCATTGTTTCACTGTGTAGAATTTTCACTTGAGAGATCTTGAGTCAGACTCCTGCTCTCAAAGGTGTCCTTGAAAAAATCCTAGTAGAAGGAAGTTCCCTAACTCTGAAAAGAGTCCAAGCTAAAGGGAAGGCCTCCTCCTAAAGTAGAAGGATAAGGAAGTAAACCAAGTCCAACATCAATCCCTGAATAGGAATATCATCTAGACCTAGTCCCCCAACCTCCAAGCCTTCTGAATCCTTTATAAGGTTGTTGATAGAGGAATCCAAATTAAGCAATCCATTTCCAGTGCCTTCCATTTCACACTCTCCATCCTCCTTCAAACCAGATAATTTCTCGAACTCATTTCGTTGAGGCTCCTGATAGCCTAAATCTCCCTTGAAAACCATCACTTCATTGGGCTTAGAGGCAATAACCCAATCTTCAGGATTTTCTTTGCACTCTTTTCCCTCCCCCCTTAGGCTTCTTTCTCCAGACAAGCTTCAAAATAGGCTAAGGTTTCTCCTTCTCCTTGTTGGCATTGAGTGGACATTTCTTAGCCCAATTCCCTATTTTTCTGCACTTAAAGAAAGCAAACATGATCGATTCAAAATCTATAGCTTGCGTCCACATCCCCAACTTTGAATGGATATCAATAGAAGAAGGGAGGTCAACATTCTGGGATACTCTCACACAGATTCTAGCAGACACAAGCCTTTTTCTAGCCGTTGTCATGGGATCTATTGAAAAAATCTCCCCAAAAGAGTTACCGATTCCATTAAAGACATCCTCATTCCAGTATTCCAAAGGAAGACCTGGAAGTCTAGCTAGAATAGAAAATTCTAAAAAATGGAGTCAGAAAGGTCCATATTAGACGTCCATTTCTTAAGAGCCAGGGATGATTTCCGTATAACTCAGGGACCGCCACTCCTGACAACCACCATATCCTCCTTGCAGGTAAACTCAAAAGCAAAGTATCCTTTGGGAAATGCTACAGCCGTAACCTTTCCATTGGTTCTCCATTTGTTTTTGAAAAACTCCCTAACCACTTCAATATTTGGTCTACGGCCCATAAACTTTCCAAACAATGTGTTGTCCATTAATGCAATATTATGATCAATAATTGAATTAGGCATAGAGATGGAAAACTTATCTTTAACTAGATTAGATATGTTACGCACTACAGGGAAAACTGATTTACCATTAGCCTTGACTCCAAAAAGAGAAGACCATGGTCTACGTTTAGCTCCTTCACCTCCAGCAACCCCCACCACATCACCCTCAGGGTTAGCATGTTTTACATCCTTCCCCTCGAGTCCACCAGAATATTGTTTCCTGCATCCTTCTCATCTGAATCATCCTCACCTTTCTTCCCACTCGAATCTTGCACCTATTTTGTCTGTGAATCCTTAGATCATTCTCCACAGACTGCTCCATTCTTCGAAGATTCAAAATCCTTCTTTTCTAGCCCGTGCTCCACTGTCTGTGCCATTTTTTCTTACGCTATATTTTTTTTAGTAAATTAATAGTTATAACCATTAGACTTAATATGTAACAAGTTAGGGAAAAGAGAGAAGACAAGTGTAGGATAACTTGTGACCATCAAACCATGATAAAATAATTAATTCCTTGGACATCTTGGAAGCACTTTTCCAACCATCATAATGATTTCTCACATAGCCAGTAAACTAAAAATGTTAAGAGGATTGCAGCCAAGTTCATGACCAATTTTATGTATGATAATCTTATTAGAACATCATTAAGGGCATAACCAAATAGGCTAACCTTGGATTGTAGCCTTAATTTAACAAATAAATGGGTTATACATAAGCTCTTACCCCATAAGGAGTACCCGATATACCACTAGAATAGTAGATTGGTTATTGTTAATGATAAACCATGTACATCTAGAAGGTTTACAATACTTATATACTTAGTAGAACTAATCAACTCCTCAATCACTTTAGTATCCCCAGCAAGTTGAGTATATTGCTACTTAAAATACTGAATAGGACTAACCTAGAGAAGACCTAAGAGTGAACCACCAAGATAGTTGAGCGGTGATAGGCAGTCATTGGACCATTCCAGTGACTGATGTTTGGGCTACTACTAGGGACTAGTTGGAATTCATCTATTACATGCAGGTGAAGGTTTCAATGAACTATCTTGTTAAGATACGATTGTAGTGGTTGCATAGGTAGGGACCCATCCATGTGGGTAATGATAATTCGGGGCTAATTGTTGTATTTAAGAGGTTCACTGGTTGTCACTTGTAAGTACAGAAGTGTCTAATGCCATGTGCTACCCGGGTTATGGTAGATTCTCCTTTTGGGAATTCTCTAAGATCCTTGGGACGGAGGATGGACCCACGATGTAGTATGGGATGCACTAAATCCTATACCTAGTTATCCAATATCCATATTGCCACCCCATTTAGCACAAAAGACCATGGAATGAATGGGAGATCCAGAGCAGTGTGCAATGCACCGTCATTCCTTTCTATGGGATTCTTAAGATGGGATTTTGGTGAGTCTTCCCCCGCTTATTCATCTACTTATTATACTCACACTTGTACTAAACCCGTTGTGATGAGTTTGGACCCATGGTGTAGGATGGGATGCACCAAAGCCTCTTAATAGTTGATCTTTAAACTTGTTAGTTATCTTCATGACCACAACCATAACAATTGTAGGTTTGTCCCAAAATAGCTTATTGATTCCACTTGGTTGGGGTGGACTAGGTTGTGGTTCACATGGTTGGGTGTGTTGCACCCCACGAGGAAGTAAAAGCCATGTCAATTACCGAATTTTGATGCCTACATATGCCAAGTAATCTAATTCATGAATCTTTGTTTGATATTTAGTGTATGGACTTCTTAGCTATGCATACATGACTAGTTTTGCTGCTAATGATTTATGGATATTGCAATGCTTGTATTTGAAAATGTGTTGTAAAAAAGAAATTGCTCTCATGGCTGGGTATTTACACATCCTTCCGATTTGAGTTCCTTAGAATATCAACTAGAACGAGGTGTTTATTACGTTCTTTCCAAATGTTTATTTGATATAATACTCACATGTTATTCTTATTTAAATTGCATAATTCAAAAAGTTAGATTTTATGATACATTATCATTTAGGTTTAGTGTTTAAGAATTTGATGGATAACTATTTATTTCTATTAGTCATAATCTCTAAAATTTCATGGCATTGTTGTTGTTGTTGTTGATAATTTAGAAAGCGTTATTCATAGGAATTCAGTCCATTGAATAATAATAGAATTAATCAAGCCATTGCACTAGTACTTAGAGACAAAGTGTTAAATAAAATTTACTTTCCTAGGAGAGTGGATTGAGACAAGAAGATGTTGGAGAAAATAATAGACACTTGATGTTGCTTCAAGGATAACTTTTGAGATTATAGGTAGCCTCAACAAAGATGACTCACATTCAAATTTGCAAGCTTCTTGTAGAGACACCTCATATAATGATGATATTTTAAAACATGCCATTGAAGACAATACTAGAATATCCTTGTAGAAAATTAGAGAACTTAAATTGATATTGTCATTTTTTTTCTATAAAAAATATGGATCCAAAGACCCTTAAATAGATATTAAACATGGACATGTGTGTCTCTTACAGGAGACATGATTTTTTGTGAATAAATATATAGTTTATATTTTAACAAGCAAAAGGCTTGGCACAAGAACAATAACTCAATTAAGAGTACATGACAACTAGCTTTACAACTGCAAGTAGATATGAATGTGTAAACATATGGTATATGCATCTATGTGTGTGTTTGTATGGATGTTGCTTATGTAACATGATTTTGAAGGAATCACTCACATAGTGGGCTGCATTTAGTGGCTTAGTAATAAAGTTGATAATGAGTCATTCACTTAGAAAACTCAGCCAAGCTAACAAGCCCAAAGTTAGAATTAAAAAAACATTATACTTAAATTCTAATTCTCTTATAGGGTTTTAGTTGATTTGTGGATTTCTTTCTCATTTTTTTAGACTAAATTTTTGTTTCCCTTTAGTGAAAACTTTATAAGTTTAAATATGTGTGCACACAACATTTTATTTTCTTTATTTATTTAATCCACTGTGCTTTGAGTTATCAATCAACCATTCCTTTCCATTGAGTTCATTGGGACAAATTATGTATCACAACTATACCATTTTGAGTTTTGTTGATTCATAATTAAGTCAAGATTATATATATAATATTTTGCTTCAATATTGGGCTTCATCTCATAGTGTGATGGTAAAGTTGTGGTGTTGTTGTGGTCACTAGAGTTCAAACCTCCATTGGGCCATTGTGATTGAAGGCACTATGTCTTTGTTGATGCAATGTGCTCATAGGCTTGAATTGTAGCATTGAATTATGCTCACGAGTTCTATACCCCTATTGAGCTACCGTACTTGTGAGATTGAAGTATTTGTATTCATGTGCTTAAAAAAATATTGATTTGAAAGAATAAATTTTCTAAATTTTCAAATCTAAAAAAATATATATATTTTTCATATTTAAATGATTTTTATTAAGCCAATATAAAAAACATTTAATAAAAATATTATAATAAATAAACATTTTAATGATATTAATTAATTTATAATGTTTGAAACTCTTTTAATTCTTATTTTATTTTAAAAATACTTATTTCTATGAAAAATATTTATTAATTTGAATATAAAACTTTTAATACTCAATTATATCATAAGTATAGGAAAAATCAGATAAAAAATATACAAAATTGTATTACAATTATAAATCTAAATCATTTTTTTCTTTAAAGGTGTCCATTTAAATGGAAACTTAAATATGAATAGTCAAATATGCAAAATGAGTGTTTTATTATATTTTTAAATATCTTTAAAGTTCATATGAAGGGCCTCTTTCATTTCAAACTTTTAAAGTTGAAATTAAAAATTTATATAAAATTATTAATAGTTATAATATTTTAAAAGGTTGAGATAGTTAAATGGTATTAATAAATATATAATTAATTTAGATTTATAATAAAAAAAATTACATTCAATTTAATAAGTGGTAAAAATATATATAAAACTAAATTAAGGATATATATATATATATATATAATTTTAGGAATAATGATAAAGAAACATATTGATGTCAAGTTTAGATTATTCATTATTAGTAAAATAATTTTTTTTATTTGGAAGATGTTTCATTTTTATGTTGTCTAGATATGTCGCCCCATTCAAAGTATTGGACCAACTCAATATGCATCATTTTCTTCAAGAAGCTTACTGCCACCTCCACCCACTCTCTATGTTTCCACAATGCCTCATCTTTGATGTCTAGTATGAAAGGGTAAAAGGCTATTTCCTCACCCAGAACTAAAAGATGCACTAGGTCACATGGCTTGAGTATACCAAGACCAAAGGAGGCAACATCCATCACCTCTTCCTACCCGCCTAAAATTTAAGGTATAAAAATATTGTGAATCATTTTCACCACCTCAGACTTCAGAGTTGCATGTCTAGTAGTGCCACCATGAATCATGAGGAATTATCTAAATCTACCCTATACCACTCATTCAACACTAGAAATTCTAGACCCATGATGAGTTTAATTGCTCAAATCAACATAAAATTTAGTTCCAAAATGATTTTCTTCAATCAAAGATCCAAGATTGCACCATATAATGTCATCTGTTTATGGGTACTCACTAGGCTAATGGGTGTATCCATGCCTCCTCGTTGAAATACATAAATCCCTTATATCAGGTATGTGCACTATGAATTTTAGAATTCTTTGTCATTTAAAACACACTGATTAATAATAATACTCATGCATGAGAAGGAACCCCAACAAGTGTGCTAATAGATACCACTAAAAATTGACCATACACATATTTGATTAGTTATAATGGATTCCAACCTTCACACATGCCCATCTTTAAACTTGGAAGAAAGCTACAAAAATATATGATGGCATGAGCATATAACATTAGTGAATGTGGGTAGATTCCTTTATTTTTGAAAGGAATCTCCATGCCAAAGTAATTAGCCATTAATACCCATCAAATCAAGCTTAAATTTAAGTATGGTACAAAGGGAAAAATCTACCACCTTTGACTAAGAAAATGTCAAAATAGTACTCCTTAAAATTTAGTAGGTTTCCTAGCATTTACAATGACATTTTCAAAATAGAGTTCACGAGTAGGTTTCATAGCAATCATAGTCTCCCATGATCTATTTAGAGGTGATAACAAACCAATGACACATTATTTAGCTTTCCTTGGTCATTAATCATCTTGAATTTGTGCCCAAGTGACATGTGGCACTAGTAGACAATAGGTTCCTATTAGAAGCTTTCAGATCCGCTCTTGTGGTCACACATCTTAGGGGAATATAGCCCAACAATAATATTAAAACATGTGTTAATATCCTACAATTGAGTGTGATTGCAAGTTGTATTGTCAGTTGTGCATGATCCTACAATGAAAGGAAAGACTAAAGTGACATGTGGCACTAGCAGACAATAGGATTCTAGGTGATATTTAAAATTCAAATTATTTTGATCTCTTACTATTTGATGCTTATGTTAATTAAAGCATGAGTTGATTATAACACACTCATATTATATCTTATATGAGGCCAAAAAGTGGCATTTCTTATATGGCCATTTTTTGGTCTCTCATATTTTTGCATTTACCCTTTAACGACTATAAATAATCTTTTAGAATGGGGTTTATACATAATAAGGCTTTTCTTGCTCTTATTTAGTAGCTAGGGAACCACTTTACCTTATAAATATGTATATCCTCATGGTACCTAGTAGATAATTATACTAAATATTTTTTTGGCTTGCATTTAGGTTAAAATAGAATTTATCCCTTATTATCTCTCTTTTTACTATAAAAAAATCCATCCACTATTGTCCCTAACTTCCCTAGTATTGTGTTCTTATTTATTATACAAATAAACTCATAGATTTATAGTTAAGAAATAGTTGGGTACAATAATTTTTGGAAAATCAAATATTTGAGGACTATTCATAAGGTTGGGTTTCACATATTTACCAGATAAATAATCAAATAGATCACACCATGTGTTACGAATATCTACCTTCCTAATATATAATTGTACATCCTACAAATTATTTGTTGTACATCCTACAAATGATTTGTTGAAACCACCATTCCTTGATGGTTTCTAGAATTTCTTTGATATTTTAATGAATTGTCAATCAAATATAGTAGAAAGTTGACCTATTTGAATACTCTCAAGACATTGTGAATTTATGCTATATATTTTATAAGGTTATGAATTAAAAAAATTAACATAAAAAAAATCTTATTAAAAATAAAATAAAATAATGCCTAAATTCTTTTAGAAAATATTTCTTGTGATTTTACCTTAAAATTTTAAGAAAATGGTGAAGAAAAAATTGAAATATTTTTTAGAAGTGACATGAACAACTTAATCTATTGTGAATCTAGGCTATAGGTTTTTTCTAAGGTTGTGAATTTGAATAATTAACATCAAAGAATCCTTACTAAAAATAGAGAAAATAACCCCTAAATTCTTTTAGAAAGAATTTTGTGTGATTTTACCCTAACAATGATGAAGACAAAATTGAAATCTTGTTTAAAAGTGACAAAACAAATTATTCCCTTGTGAATTTAGGCTGTGGTTTTTCCAAGGGTATGAATTTTAAAAAATATCATCAAAAAATCTTCATTAAAAATCAAAGAAAATAACCTCTTAAGTTCTTTCAAAACATATTTCTTGTGATTTTACCTCACAATTTTAAGCGAATGGTGAAGAACAAAATTAAAAAATTTTCTAGAAATCACATGAACAAATTATTCCATTGTGAATTTAGGCTATAATTTTTTCTAAGGTTATGAATTTGAAAAATTAACATCGAAGAATCTTCATTAAAAAAAAAAGAAAATAACCCCTAAATTCAATTAGAGAAGATTTCTTGTAATTTTATCCCACAATTTTAAGCCAATGGTGAAGAAAAAATTAAAATATTGTTTAAAAGTGACATGAACTTACTCCAGTGTGAATTTAGGTTATAATTTACCTAAGGTTATGAATAAATAAAAAATTAACATTGAAAAAACCTCATTAAAAAATTAATTAAATAACCCCTCAATTCTTTTAGAAAAGGTTTCCTTGATTTTACACCATAGTTTTAAGCCAATGGTGAAGACAAAAATAAAAGTTTGTTTAGAAGTGATATGAACAACTTCATTGTGTATTTAGGTTGTAGTTTTTCTCTGAAGTTATGAATTTTAAAAATTAACTTTGAAAAATCTCCATTAAAAATAAAAAAATAACTCATAAATTCTATTAGAAAAGTTTTTTGTGACTTTATCCCACAATTTTAAGCTAATGATGAAAACAAAATTAAAATCTTTTTTGGAAGTGATATGAATAACCTATTCCATTGTGAATTTAATCTATAGTTTTTTTAAGGTTATGAATTTAAAAAAATTAACATTGAAGAATCTTCATTGAAAACAAAGAAAATAACCTCTAAATTCTTTTAGAAAAGATTTCTTGTGATTTCATCCCACAATTTTAAGTCAATGGTGAAGACAAAATTAAAATCTTGTTTAGAAGTGACATGAACAACTTAATACTTTGTGAATTTAGGCTATAGCTTTTTTCTAAGGTTATGAATTTAAAAAATTAACATCACATAATCCTCTTTGAGAAAAAAGGAAAATAACTCATAAATTCTTTTAGCAAAGGTTTTCTTTGATTTTACCCATAATTTTAAGTCAATGGTGAAGACAAAATTAAAAGCTTGTTTAGAAGTCATGAACAACTTACTCTATTAGGAATCTAAGCTATAGTTTTTCTAAGGTTATAAATTTAAAAAATTAACATTGAAGAATCTTCATTAAGAAACAAAGCAAATAACTCTTAAATTCTTTTAGAGAAGATTTCATGTGATTTTACTTCACAATTTTAAATCAATAATGAAGATAAAATTAAAAAACTTGTCTAAAAGTGATATGAATAACTTGCCAACTATCTCAAAAGACTATCAAAATTAGAAAAACTCTAAAATTCTTTGTTAAAAAGATAACCATAATATTTTTAAAATATTTGAATGACTTAATCACTTTTAATTAGATTCAAATTCCAATATAGTATTGAATAGAGGTCATATTTTTCATGCCATGAAGATTACTCATTAATGGTACATCATAATTTTTATTAACCTATTTCAATAGATTTGAGACGATACTATCAATCAATTCCGTGGGGAGTTATCAATATTTGTATCAGATATCAACAAGTAAAGGTGTAGGCACTCATTAATGCAAAGGCGCCAAGTTTAATGCATTTGAAAGGTATTGGAATCATTCACCAGCAGTCACTATTTATCTTCATCATTAGTTATGTTTATAAATGGAAAAATAGACACTTGGACTCATCGATTTTGTCTTTAGACAAGTGGAATTTTATTTTATTTATTACCATATCAGAGACAACATATAATATTGTGTTAATCTATTGCATATTTAAAAGTTCCTATTTTACTCAAAACTCGCCAACGTGAAATCATGGAATGATCTAATGAGAAATAGCTACACCAATTAATCCTTATAGAATTATTAAGTAGAAAGCCATAGAATTTTATTCGTCGATTCAAGCAAAATGAGTGAGATTATACGAATGAAATTATAAGAAGCGAAGATTCATAGTAACCAAATAATCGTGTAACTGTTGAAAGATTTATGGAATTGAAGATTTAATGTTGGAAGGAAATGAAAATATCTGAATATAATGTTAGTTTTGGAGATGACGTGAGTGTGAAGAGAGCGAGTGAAAAAGACGGGCGGGTATGTGGTGTGTGAAAGGTGTTGCGCAGGGCTTATTTCAAGCAAACAAATGACGTAAGATTTAGTGTGCATGAAATAAGCAGGATATTCCACTCTTAGCGCTGTGCGGCCTCTGACATCTGCCCGTCTCCTTCTCACCCCATTTCACTTTCTGTTATTAGGCTTCAGCTTCATTCGTGGGGTTTCTGTGGACGTGCAGTCTATTGAAGGTGCGGAATATTAAGGATTTACAAAATATGCCTCGTACAATCACCTTAAAATCCTCAAAATCCTGGCAGAATATTCTTCTATTTTGCAATAAAGGCAGTTCCTTGTGGGGGGCTGTCGGAAATCTCCGCTCTAAGCGCTGGACGGCCCCTGACATTTGCCCTTCGTTCTATTTATTACAAATCCTTGCACTGGTAAAACATGAAACGGCACTACTGGCTGACAAATGACGGATCAAATAAGCTCACTTTCACTTAACTGTTTGTTATAAACGCGGCGTAACCAACTTTCATTGTGAACGGGGCTACACGTAAAAATGCCGCAGCAATGGGCGTAATTATTCTTCACGGGACTGCAGGGATAGGAATAGAATATGCTTCAGATTCATTCTTTCTTGGGGTGGGGTTTCTGTGGACGTGCACAGTCTATTTAAAGCAGAATATTAAGGACTTGCAAATTAATATTCCTGGCTCAGCAGCCTTTTCCCCACCTTAAAATCTCCAAATCGATTAGCTATTTTCATTTCCACGGTGCTGGTAAAGTGTTAGGCTAGATTTGGGTGGTTATGAATGTCCTGATTTTGAATTTGGACTGGGAAAATTTTGAGATGGTTTTGGTTTTTTATTAAGTTTAGTAGGGTTGAAGCTTATTAGAATGCAGGTGGATGAGCAGCGCAATAGTGACGAGAAAACTAGAAAGATGGTTTTTGATGATTGTGGTGGGGAGTCTGATGATCATAATCATCATGATCAGAAGCAACCTAAGCGTAGGAGTTCAAGTGAGAGCAGTAACAATGGAGGACATGTAAATGGGTGCAAGACTAATAATAGTAATGGAGGACCAAGAGGAGGATCCGTAAGGCACTATGTTAGATCCAAAACGCCCAGGCTTCGCTGGACTCCAGAATTGCACCACTGCTTTGTTCATGCAGTTGAGAGATTGGGCGGCGAAGATAGTGAGTAGTCCTTTTTTATAACCCTTTTAACAATAATTCTACCAGTAGATTGTTCTCCCTGATAGCTGAATAAAAATTGGGTGCAGGAGCAACTCCTAAGCTTGTATTACAGCTTATGGACGGGAAAGGACTTACTATTGCTCATGTAACAAGCCACTTGCAGGTGCCCGCCGGCACACCCATATTGTTTCTCATTTGTTGCTTATAATTAAGGTGTCCTTTATATTTTCTATGGAGGCTGAATGGTTTTTTGGTGTTGTTTTTTTGTCCGTAAAGCTGTACAGGAGCATGAAAAATGATGCGAATGGTCAAGGTAAGCAATGTTGACAAATGATGCTGCGAATCTTTTACCTCCTGCATGTTATGCGTTACAATCCACTTTGGGTTGCTGTCAGTATAATGCATGTTCATGCAGCGGCAGTCTTTAATATTCAGTCTATTTTTGGTTTCCTGTTGCTGCTCTCTCTTCAAACGCAGCAAACAATGCATGTTCTTTTGTCTGTTTAGTCTCTTCTAGGTTCTTCTTTTTAGAATCTTTCCTTGTATTGGCATTGCTGTTCTATTTAAGTATGAATAAAGAAGACAGCTTGTTGTAGCCTGGAAAATATATATACAGAATTATGTGTATTACAGTGGCTCTGTTCTGCCCTGTTTTCTGATAATTAAAATCAGTTTGTGTGTTTGATAAGATATTGTTTTCTGTTCTGTTTTCTTTTCTTTTTTGTTAATTATATTGGCTTTATCAGCTGGTTTTAGAAGCAGGGGTCTTACCAGGGAAGTGATCAGGTAAAAGTAGTTAAGTTGCAAACTTTAAAAAGAGATTTTGAAATTTTGAAAATGCAAGAATCTGAGAAAGTAAGTGATTATTATGTGAGAGTTAAAGATGTGGTCAATAAGATGGCTACACTTGGAGAAATTGTGAACAGTGAAGTTCTGATAAAAAAGGTATTGCGGACTCTCACCTCAAAGTGGAATCATGTTGCCCTTATCATAGAAGAAAGCAAAGATTTGATAACATTTCAGTTTGATCACTTGGTTGGATGTCTTATGTCACATGAAGAGAGATTGAAAGATTCATTTGGAGAAAGTGATGCGAAATCCTTTTCATCCAAATTGCAAATCACAAAGAAAGAAGATGCCACAGCATCAGTGAAAGAAACTGAGAATTTGTAGTAGAAATTAAGGGGGAGTATTTGTAGCAAACAAATTTCATGCATGTATTTTGTGACTATAATAGGTTCTGGAGAATTCCTGAGCCCTCTATAAATAGAGGCAAATTTATTGTGGCTAATCACTCTCTAGCAGAGTCCAGCTCCACAAAGCTGTTAGAAGATATCAGTTTGGTGTTTAATGTATGAGCTGCAGCTCAGTAACTAAGTGTAATGTTTTGTTTTATTTAATATAAATTTGTCTCTGTTTTGTTGCTTCCCCTATTTCCAACAAGCAATTTATTCCATACATATAACTGTGGAAGTCCATCCACATACCTGCACCATGGCATACAGTAAATTCACAGCAATTCATGATGGGAAATGGGAAAATTCACCACCATTAAAATTCAGCCAGCAATTCATCGCATTAATATTTTTTAATATATATTTTCATAACTTTGAAATATTTAAAAAAAAATTAAAAATTTCATGACGGTGAATTTTACTTAAATTTACTTTGCGGTGAATTTGTTAGTATCCTGGGTTTATTTGTTTAGTGGTCGTTAAAGTTCTATGTATGCATCTTTTTTTATTGTTTAAGCTTGATTTGTGTAGCCAACGCTCTATCCGAAGGATACACAGAGGATACCTTTTCAAATTGTTTTTCAAGATCTAGATCGACGTGTACACAGCTCTATGACAATGAGAGATCAGCATTCCTCAAGAATAACAATAACAATGACTATTTGGAAGCCACGGATTACCAACCCGGTTATTTGTTTCATCGTCCTCCCAATTTGATTTCCTCAAATTATCGGTCTATTAAGAGTTTAGGTAGGAACATTAATTATGATATCACTATAATATCCCAAAGCAATTTTGCATACAAAAAAAATCACTTTCATCAATTTGCACCAATAGAAATTTGATTCATTATCATTGGTTCTATTAAGAGTTTACATAGAAAAATATTTAGCATGTATTGTATTTTATTCATTATCATTGGTTCTATTAAGAGTTTACAAAACTTTTATTTATATTAGAAAACAAAAGATAAGTTCGCAAACTCATTAGGAGAAACTCCTAAAAGAGTAACAAAATATAGAGTTTATGCCTCTATTGCATAACAAAAATGCAAAACAACAATAAGAAAGTTTCTAAGAAATAAAATAGTGAGCACAAAAACTACTTGGATCAACTAGTGTTGAAAAAGTTTCTTACAAAATTTCCTTTGTTACCAACATACTCCCCCTTGATGTGGAGAGGATTCATAATATGATCTCAGAGCATCAAAAATTGCACTTTTGCAATAGCCTTAGTAAAAATATCTACAAGCTGAGCTTCACTCTTGATATACCTGATTTCTACTTCCTTCTTTTGCACCAAATATCTAATAAAATGATACTTAAGATCAAAGTGTTTATTTTTGCTATGGTGCACTTGATTTTTTGCCAATTTAATTGTCCTCATATTATCATAAAATATTGCTATAGGCTGAATTTGTTTCTCTCCAATTTCTTCAAGAATTTTCCTAAGCCATAATGCTTGAATACTTGCAGAGGTGACTGCAACATATTCTACTTCTGTGGAAGAAAGGGAAACTATGCTTTGCTTCTTAGAGCTCCAACTAATCAAACCCGAACCAAAAGTGAAACAACTACCAAATGTACACTTTCGGTCATCCATACTACCATCCCAATCAGAGTTACTGAATCCAACTAGATTAAATTCTTTAGAACTATAGTAATGAATGCCAAAATTGAGAGTTCTTTTCACATACCTCAAAATTATTTTGGATTCCTTCATATGAATTTTAGAATTATCTATCATGTACCTTGAAACAAGAGAAATTGCATAAGTAATATTAGGCCTTGTGTGGGTTAGAAACATCAAACTCCCAACAATACTTCTATAAGTTGTCCCGTCAACTCTTTTAGCACCATCATCTCTACATAGCACAACTCTATAAAATTTCTTTAACATATCCTATGCATATTTTGCTTGAAAAACAAAAAAAATCATCCTTACTTTGATAAACCTCCATTCCTAGAAAATATTGCATGAGACCTAAATATTTCATCCCAAATTCATTCATGAAAACACTTTTGAATTCATCTTTCATCTTAGAATTGCTACCCATATATGTCAACAAATCATCAACATATAAACTGACAATAGGAATATCATTACCTTCTTGTTTGTAGTAAAGGGTAGGTTCACTCTTACTTCTGCTGAAACCATTCTCTTGAAAATATCCATCAATTGAATGTAGAAAGGATTATAAATTAACAAATCCTCTCTAAATTCTCACAACAAATGCCTAGCTGAAATATAGAAATTACGGGTATAAACAAACTAACATATAAAAAACTTATTACATAAGAAACAATTGATTTTCACTATTAAAAGAAATCTGATTAGGGTGATCCCACAATACTAGTTTACAATTTTTGGCCAAACTGGACACTAAAATATTTTTTTCTAACTAAATCTTCACTTTCGAATACCTATAGTGGCTAAACCATGAGGAATTTGAAGATGATGAAAACTAGTGATTTGTGACATTTTTTTTGTAGATTCTAAATATATATTTTTCAAAAATTTTGGAATCAGATAGCACTTATTTTCCATCTCCTTCGAAAACTATTTTTTTTCACTAAACACCATTTTTAAGGAGTGACACTCACCGCACAACACAACTTTTTTCCATGAAGGATCAATTTTTTTTTTTTTGAAATTTAGATTTATAACTACAATATCTAGTGCTTCCAATTGGTTTATTAGTGTTTTATTGAATATTTTTTCCTTAATCAAGTTTTGAAGTCAAACCAATTACAATTTAGACATAGGTGGACCATATAACACAATTCTTTTTGTATGTATCGAAATTCAATTTTTTTTTTGTTGGATCAAGGACTTCAATATCTGGTGCACTCATATTTTTCAAAAAAAATTTGATAATTTTCTATTTTTCCACATGTGTAGAACAAAGAGTTTTATTTTTGGTGAAAAACCTGCATTCACAAGAAATTACAAATAAATATAATAATCAAATTAAATTTAATTAAAATTATACTTTTTTTGAAGCTTATAATAAGCACTACATACTTACAAAAAAAAAATTAAATGAATTCGTTTGATCCCCCAAAAGTTAAATCAAAAGTGGTTTTTTATTAGCATTTTGATAGGTGTTAAGGAGACTTCGTTATAGGTATGGTTTAAAACTAGTGGGGTTCTATCTAAAGGGGCTTGGTATAAGGTGTTTTGATCAACCCCTCTTCAATTGGGAACCTTTAAATGGAACTTTTCAAGGCTTAAATCATTATATTTTCTAAAAATATGTGATTTCAACAAAAATTAGGATCTCCCAAAAAGTGTAAACCACTATTGTGGCAACACGCATTACAAAGGGTTTCAGTCATAAATGGACTGGTATGGAAAAATTAAGCTTTTTACAGGTATCAAATATTCAAGGAAAGACATTCAAATACATTCATATGCTCAGTTACATGAGCTTTTGCAACAAAATTCCATCTCCCAACACTAAAACAACACTTACAACTTCTAAATCTTCATGCCTATCATTTTGAAAACTCCATGGGATATTTTTTATTAGTCCAACCTACAAAATAACATCACAAAAACATCCTCTAGAGAAATCATATGCCCTCTTTCACTCTACCTTCGAAATTCTTCTTGAAAACTCTTCAATGAATAGTGGGTTTATTGTTTTTCGACACCACCTCTCCCCAAAAATTAATTTTCCTTATCTTTATTTTATCTTATCTAATAAAGCACGACCCAAGGTGTTTCTACTCATTAAATCCCATAAAAAATCATTAAAAATAATTAAATATTCATTCCACCAGCCCTCCCAAAGATAGGAGTTTTAGTTTCTTTTATTCTCTTCTTTTGACTCCTGAAAAAGAAAAAATAAAAAAGTAGGCTTGGGTGCCTAGTTCCTCAGTTCATAATTTTTAGGGATCATGGTGGAGTGCTTTAAAAATCCATAATTTCAAAATCCAATGCCTCACAAAATATTTCAAGAAATTTACAATTAAAATATTTAAAATTGCCTTTTGGTTTTTCACCCACTATGCCAACTTGATAGTGTGCAAAGGGAAATTAATTTGTCAAGTTTAATTATTTAAATATATATCATTTTTCACCCGTCAACATTTAATTGAAACCAAATTAACTTATTCCAAAATTAAAAAGTACTTCCACAAAATTAACGTCTTTTCGGTTAACATAGGATGTCAATTTTTCATGGATGCTCCTGCATCAGACACCCATGGTAGAAAGAAATGTTCCAAGATTTTCATTGAGAAAAATTTGTAGACTTTATGTCTATCTTGGATCCACCTTATTGCCTTGTCCATTGAAATATTTTTATGCACCACTTTTTGCAAACTTACAACATTACCATGCTTCATCCTTCTTCTACTACCCATCATGTAATTCAAAGAATCAAATATATTTTCCTACCAATACTTCATAAAAATTAGAACAATTAAAATTATACCTTTTCCTTCATAAAAAAAAAATGTATTTGTTTGCCTCATTTGTTGTTCCACATTTCCCATCTCCTTCCACTATGTTTCCTTCATGAAATTCCACTGTTTCAATTCCTTCTAAAAGGCATGATACTACTTCAACTTGTTTTCCTTCACTCAAAATAGTGTTTGTACTATCATTAAAAAACTTATTTTCCTCATTAGATGACAAGGAATCATGACCACTAATCAAAACATTTTCACATCCATTGTTCTCAAACAAGTATTCTTCAAAAAACTCTTCATTAACCTTCACACTTAACTCTTCCAATTAAAATTTATCAAAAGAAAAATATGTTGCAACAAAATTATCTACTCCTTCACTCTCGTTCTCATCAAAGGAAATAATAAAATCAGATTTTACCTTACCTTTTGCTGCTACCTTCTTTCCACTTGAGATTTCTTCTTCAATTTGAGTCAACAATTCACCTTTCTCATCTTCTTCATCGTTAGTGTCAACAAAGCTAACATATTCATGATTCATACCATCTAAAAGTCTAATTTCATCAAGCAAACAAGACCTAGCATTACTATAAACCTTACCCATTTGTTCTTTCAATGGTTTCAATTTGTGTTTCACTCCATCCTTCATCAATGTGTACGTGTTGGCATAACCATTGTGCATTTCCTTCCTGTCAAATTTCCAAGGCCTTCCTAACAAAATATGATACACATTCATAGGAATAATCACATAAAATTTCATCTAGAACTATGTTATTTCAAATATATGTAAGAATAGAATCTATAGAAAATTGAATTTAGTTTCTAAACTACTAGGTTTATTTAAAAAAAAAGAAAAAATTTATTTGGTGAAAATTTAAAATTTCAATGCAGTACTTATATTTCATGAAAAAAATAAGAAGTAGGTGTTTTTCTGACCACCCTAACCACAATAAAATGATAATATTTTTTTATAAGATTTTAGATATAAGTAGAGGACTCATGTCTGGATGTGATATATGTTTTTTTATAACCCTCTTCTCCACACTTAAAACAAGTTTCTTGAAAGGTTTCTCTTCCAAACCCTCTACTCGATCTTCCTCTACCTCTTGAATCTTGACCCCTAGGACCATATGAACTATCATACAGGTCTAATTTTTTCTTTTGTCTTGGTCTTCTTTTTTATGATTTATTATTATTATTATTATCTGCCCCATATGATCTCCCTTCAACCTCCTCTTCATGGCCTCTTCCTATTTTTTTATTTTCAAACCTTTTAATCACTCTTTCTTCAACTTTTAAGGTAACTTTCAAGCATTTTCCTCAAATTATCTAAAGAAAGAATGACACTACTAGCAATGTTTTTAGAATTCAATTTTTTTTGTGATTTTTCTATTTCCTCATCCATCCTTCTTATGTTCTCTTGCAAGACATTAGCAACATCATGCAATTTTTTTGTAGGTAGGGAATTCATGGGAAATGAGGTATGAAGGTTATGATCCATAGAGGATTGAAGTGAAAGAGTTGGAGAACCCAATATCCATGACGAATGGTGTATCACGGGATGCCATGACTCTCGAATTACATCTCACAACATTATTGCTAATAGGACACCAAGTTGTAAAGATCATACAAGTTTCACAAACTCAATGTAAACTCAAAATGGAAAGAAGGTGAAATGCAATGCAATGATCTAGAATGTAATGCAATTTTTCAAATTCCAAATAAGATAATTTTATGATTACTCTATGCACAAACCTAAAAATGATGTCTTGTAAATGCAATTTTGAAATCACACAATGCACTAAATTTTATCACATAAAGCTAAATATGATAAATTCCACTTAATAGAAATTCTACAAACTGAAACAAAAGACTGAAAACAACAAAATAGAATGTCAAAATAGTTGTTTTAATGCCTATAAAATTAGGAAATGACCTTGATTAAGGACTCATTCACCTAGGGGAAAATGGGTCCTAGGTTAGGGTTTTAAATTTTTTTTTATAGATTCTTGAGTTGATTCTAGTGGTTTCTAGATTATGATCTAAAATAGTGAGTTACAATTTGAATTTCCTATGAAGTGAATGTTGAATGCAAATGAAAAATATGAAAAAATGATAAACTAAGAGACCTAATTTGATGTACAATTTTGATTCAATTTTTGAATGCAAGTGAATGATGATGCAATTTTATGTAAATGATCTGTAAAATGATTATTTTTTTTGTATTTTTCAGATTTCAAGAGATCCAAAAATGCAATCCTAAAACCTTAAATGAAATGCAAAGTTAATGCAAGCTAAACAACACTAAGTGAGATTCAATCCTAGAATGCAATGCAAATGAATGCAAAATATAGATCTTGGATGAAAATGGACTCCAAAATTAAAAAAATACAATGATCAAAAGTTGGGTTGACCAAAATGAAAAGAAGAAAAATAGGTGGAAATCAATATGAAAAGGGGGAAATGGGGTATGATGGTGATTGGATTAAACTATGGTATTAAATTACTCTTGAAATAGGTTTGATTCAATCTTTTAGAAATGGTTTCCTGAGTTCATCCTAAAGTGTCAATCTAGGAACGTAGGCTTTTGAACCATGTTGTGGCAATATGTCGAAGGGCTACAATTCATAAACCAAGGGTTGATGAATGCACACTAAAATAACATGTAATAAGGTAGAAGTATGAATTATTGACTTCCTATCACATATGTGATAGGAACCTGTAAAAGAATAATTTTGCAATAGACTTGATATGCTGTCACAATAGTGGTTTACAATTCTTGAGAGGAATGAATTTTAGCTGAAATCACATATTTTTAGAAAATATAATGATTTAAGCCTTAAAAAGTTCCATTTTAAGGATTTCAATTGAAGAGGGTTTGATCAAATCACCTTAGATCAAACCCCCTTGGATAGAACCTCGCTAGTCTTAAACCATACCTATAAATGCATCTCCTTTACACCTATCAAAATGCTGATAAAAAATCACTTTTGATTTAGCTTTTGGGGGATCAAAAGAATTCATTTAAAATTTATTTCAAATGATTATAGTATTCCTCAGAACAAGCTATCCAATGAATATAATTTTAATATGTTTTGGTTTTGTTATGTATTTGTTTTTTAAGTTTTATTAAACATAGGTTTTTCATCGAAAATGAATTTCTTTGTTCTTCACATGTGGAAAAATAGAAGATTATCAAAAAAAAAATTTGAAAAATATGAGTGCACCAGATATTGAAGTCCTTGATCCAACAAATAAAATAAAATAAAATTTTGACATATACAAAAAAAGTTACGCGTTATACGGTCGCGCTGTGTCTGAATTATAATTCATTTGACTTTGAAACTTGATTAAGGAAAAAATATTCAATAAAAAACTATCTAACCAATTGGAAGCACTAGATATCAGAGTTACAAATCTAAATTTGAAAGAATTAGAATTTTATCCTTCATGGAAAAAAAGTTATGCGTTATACGGTGTGCATCACTTTTTTAAAATGTTGTTTTTTGAAAAAAATCAATTTTCGTGGGAGATGGAAAAAGAAGTGCAATTTGATTCCAAAAATTTTGAAAAAAATATTTTTAGAATCTACAAACAAAATTTGATGAGACTCTAGTTTGCACCATCTTCAAATTCCTCACGGTTTAGCCGCTATAGGTGCCCGAATGTGAAGATTTAGTTAAAAATAATAATTTCAGTGTCCAGTTTGGCCAAAAATTGTAAACCACTATTATGGGATCAAATAGAATTGAAAATGTTTAATGAAACAGAAATATTTCTATGAATGAATTAAATAGAGTTTTCCTTGCAACCAACAAAAATATAACCTTCATAAATTATGCTATCAAGCGCCAATATATTTCTATTCCTAATTAATCATGTAATCTATCAATCCCAGCTAACTGATTATATAATCTAACAAATACTAAATAATCCAGTAAAGCATTAAATACATTCAAAGAGATTCTAGAGATAACTTAATAAATAACAGAACTTAATAGATAACGAAGAGCTTAATAGATAATAGACAAGAAATGAAATAACCATTAAGTGGTCCCTACCTTCTCTGGCTATTAGGTGATTAGAGACTTGCAATCACAAAATCTACTCCATGCTATTCATTCAACAATAATAAAATGAAGTGATTAACATAAACAAGTAGTCTCTTATCAATTCTCTATATCTCTATTCAACATACATGCATATTTATATAGATCGATTATGCTTCCAGCAGGTAGCTAAGTTTGTTCATCCGACCTATTGGCCACTCACAAACATAATTTGATAAAGTGACAAAAGGGTTGCAAGCCACTTATAGACTCCAAAAAAAGTATCTAAAACAAAACTATCAGTTTTCATAACAAAGTATTACTAATTACATGCCACCGATTCCCCAAGGTTCCCGTGCTTGTAACAACTTTGATCTTCTTCTAGCTATCCCCTGAAATTTGGACATAAAACAATTAGAATTTATCATGATTTTTGGAAATTTACTAATCCTAATCTCTTTTCCACATTTTATTAAATATTCAGATTCCTTCAAAAAATGGTGATAGGAATATAGATAGAAACAAAGGTAAAAAGGAAAATATATGGAAAAAATAATGGAATATTCTACACTCATCATTCCTTCCAGTTGGAAAATTTGCATGTCCTCATGCAAAGATTACAAACCAAGTAGAGTGGTGAGCGTCTGAAGAGTGCTCTTCATTTCCTCAATCCACTGTTGTTGCATTGCTTGGACCTTCTCCTTATGTTCCTGGATGGATATTTGAGAAACTTTCATTTTTTCAAGCTTGGCCTTGAGTTCACTTATCTCTTTTTCCTTTGAATCAATAGTGGAATGGGCCTCTTGTAACAACCCATGTAAGTTCTAAGTTTTTTTCTGTACCTTAGCCAATTCAACTTTCAAATCCTGAAGATCTTCTTCCTCAAATTCCTCGTTGGCTTTAGGGTTTTTCTAGTCTAAAGAGTTACATTCACATCATCAATCAATTCATCTGTCTTCTAATCCTCGTGGGGGTCAGAAGCAAATGGTGTATCATACTTTGGCTTCTCTTGTTCTAATTTATGGACAGGGTATGTGCAGGATCATGATGGGCCAAAAAGTGGCAATATGATGGGTATGTGGCTGATAACTATTTTTTTACCCAAAATTGATGAAACGAAAAGGGTTTTTAAAGGAGATTCTCAATTTTCCACCAATATAAATTATGTTTTACTTTGAATTTAATAAGTAATTATTATTCATTTTCTATTCAAATTATGACTAAAGTCTTGATTGATAGGCTGATTGAAAAACATCTATAGCTTTCAAATGGTATCACATTTTTTGAATCCAAAACATGTGTCACATATTATGCTTTGTATATTATAGGATTAAGAAACATAAAATTTGAAGTTAATGAAGTTTTGACCAAGTAAAGGTGGTCAGACATACGAGTTTTTATATTTTTTAAAAAGTTGTAATAAAAAAATAATAATTAATTATTTACTTGGAAAAAAATTACAAAAAAATATGCATCACATCGGGGCAAGAGTCCTCTACTTGTATCTAAAATATTATAAAAAAATATTATCATTTTATTGTGGTTAGGGTGGTCAGACAAACACCTACTTCTTATTTTTTCCCTGAAATTTAAGTACCACTGCATTGAAATTTCAAATTTTCACCAAATAGATTTTTCTTTTTGTTAAACATACGTAGTAGTTTAGAAACTACATTCAATTTTCTACAGATTCTATTCTTACACATTTTTGAAATAATAAAGATAACTTATTCAAATTTTTACATCAAGTTTCCTAACTCTAATTTTTCTGAATTTTTTGCCACTTAAGGGCCTATTTTTTCCATGATGATCCTGCACATACCTGACAATGATTTCTTCCCTAATCTATGTTTGAGGATTATTATCAACATTGTCCATTGGTTCCCTGGAATCTATTCCTCTATCTCTAAAGTCACTACTTTTTCAGTTTCATGTTCCTGATTCATTTCCGGTGGTGTCATAACCCTACCATCCTTTGTTTGGTCCTATTGATTTTTGATTGGCTTATTTTATGGGTCAGTACTAGGTGAATCTTCTGGAGACTCACTGTCTTGTTGCTTGAATTCTTGTTCTTTTTCCTTTTGGTGTTTGGCCCTACTGAACTCCCTATGGAATTTCCCTCATTTCCCCGTTACTTCATACAAGACCTGTATTTCCTCATAACCCAGCACTCTACCAGCTACCTGGGCTAGGTTATCTAATTTGGCTAAAACATCTAATTTTTGTTTTCCCTTCCTATCACCAGATTGAAAAATGGGTGGTATTTATAAGGATTTATTTTTCTTGCAACCCTTCTCATTTGGAGGTGAGGGTTTTGGCTTGTTGCATTGCGATGCATCTCGCCTTGTGGCACTCCAAGTAGTTCTGCTTCCAGGTTTTGGGGTTTGTACAGAGGATTCACTAGGGATTCCTTTATTTTTCTTTTCATTAGTCTTCTTAGGCGACTCGTCAGAGATAAACTCTTCATCAAAAGAATTGTCTATAGAGGAACCTTCTACGGAAGATTCCTCTTCCTCAGAGGGTCCAGTATCCTCATTGTCTTGAGAATGGACAAATGAGTCCTAGTCACCAGGAGGAGACAATAACTTCAATTCATGTATTATTAATATTTTTATCACACTATGGTGGACAAGTAGTGAGGTTTAGAACTTCGCACAGTTTTGGATATTCGTTGCAGGGCACAGTAAAGAAAATATGGGATATTGACCAACAACCCTTGCTGCAAATGTAACATTAATTTAAAATGTTGGGAAAAAAAATACTGAAACCTTCCTTCAAAGGTAATATAATGAATAATGTACCTAGAAACTTCCTTCCAATGCCCTGGAAAAGATTGCAATTTGGTGGCCTGCCCCACAACCATTTCCATGGACTAGTTCCTCTGCAAGAATCTCTTCTGTATTAGCTATAGCTCTGTGGAATGCTTAAACTTCTTAGGAAAATATTGCTATCCTTTCAGTGGGAGTCTAGAAACTTCTACAATGGTCTCCATGGTGACTAAAATTTCTAACCCTCTAATAGTATCTTTTTGTTTGCAAAAGTTAAGGGAAAATACTAGTGCAACTTTATCATCAAACCCTTTCAACCGTTTGTAATAGATGTTCCAACCAGCCTTCTTAAACTTTGTGTATGCTTCGACATACTGGTTTAAACCATGTAGTGTGGTGGGTTCATGGCATGGACGGTAACCTTTAGCCATGTTTCAAAAACTTACTATCACAAGTCTTGCTGGAGCTCAACAACAGTGATGCAGATAAGTAGAATGCAAAAGGCGGTTTAACAATAATAATGCAACTTGGGGAAATGAATGCTTTGATCAAGGAAATATTGACAAGGAATGGCGGCATGGTGTAATAATGAACAGTTAATGCTAATAATGATAGTGGCATCTTGGAAAAATATGATTACAATGACAAATCCTCCCCCCAACTGATTGGTTGAACCGTCCATGGGGAAACACACCATTTGCAAAAAGGTAACAATAAATATAAAATAAAACAAGAAAAATAAATTAAGAGTTAGAAAATTATCGATTACCACTATGGAAGCGTGAAATGATGAGTCTAGGCTGGAAGTGGGCATGTTGCACGCTATGAAATGATGAAGCAGAAGATGACGGTGAGGAAGACATCTAGAGTGGTAATAAAGATGATGGAATGGGCTGGTTGTACAACATGGATGATAACAACCAAGAGAAAATTTCTTGAAAGGGATAGCTAGGTGGTAGTAATGGAAAGAAATGTGGCAGTATAGAGGACGAAGGCTGCCAAGTGGCCGAAAAGGAGATGATGGCAGCATGACAGGTAAACAGAGCATCCACTAGTGGAAGAAGATGAACAATGAAGGTTGACCATCATATGTGAAGAAAAAGTGTTAAGGTTGGTGAGGATATGAGAATGGACCATGGAACTAGCCACTGGAAATAAAAGTGAACTCCTCATGATAGACGCAAAAAGGCTTCTGGAGCCAGAAGACATACTCAGCATTTCTTGTCCCTAAAAATGACAAGAAGGAAACTGCAATATGGATAATGGTTGTCGGTTGTAAGCCATAAACAACAATTATAGCGTGAAAGCTGAAAGTAGGAATGGAGTAGTGCAGAAACTGACCAAGAACAAAAAAATGATATGAATGAGGATGGGTTGGAAAAATGAGTGGACCCAAGCACCGGCAACTCAAAGTGAGATAGTTCTTGGTGAAAAAGTGAGGGGGGTTTTTTTTTTTAAATTTTTTTAATGACAATAGATTTCTGGTTGCTCGGTTTTCAATCTACCACCTCTTAGTGATGCTGAAAAATCAGTTTTTACCACTAAGTTTATTCAATAGGTAATGCTCATCAAAAACTGGTTTTTGAACATTAACCAACCAACAACGCCCAAAAGGGTTTTCATTGTTGGATCTTTTATTGCTTCTTTTTTTTCTTTTTTTGTAGTGGTCAATTCCGAAGGAGACCAAAAGGAACAATAGTGAGTTCCTATGCCACCTCTAAAAAGAAAGCTTCCTTGGAAAGAGGCTTCTTGTATAGTTTGAGGTGGTGACCATTGACAAGGAGAGTTCTTTCAGAATATACTATACAAAGATGAACAACACCATTAGCATACACAGTCTAAATCTCATAGGGTCCCTACCATCGTGTGTGAAACTTTCCCTTGAAGTCTTGGAAGTGGGAGTCAAATAAGAGTGCCCAATCTCTAGGTTGGAATGACCATTGTTGGATATGATGGTCATGCCATAGAGGATGTTGTTTCTAAACAACCTCGGCATGGAAGAGTGCTTCTTGGCACAATTCATCTAAGGAATGTAATTGATCAATGCATGCTTTTTGTGCATCAGAAAGACTCATACCCAATTGCAGTGTTGTGCGAAGATTTTCTATCTCAAACTCAATTGGAAGAACTGCCTTCTTACCATAGACAAGCTCGTAAGTGATCCCACAATAGTGGTTTACAATTTTTGGCCAAACTGGACACTAAAATGTTTTTTTTTAACTAAATCTTCACTTTCAGGCACCTATAGTAGCTAAACCATGAGGAATTTTAAGATGATGCAAACTAGAGTTTCATGAAATTTTGTCTATAGATTCTAAATATATATTTTTTTGCAAAATTTTTGGAATCAGATTGCACTTCTTTTTCCATCTCCCTCGAAAACTAGTTTTTTTTTCAGAAAACAACATTTTTAAAAAGTGACGCTCACCGTATAACGCATAATTTTTTTTCCATGAAGGATAAAATTCTAATTCTTTCAAATTTAGATTTGAAACTCTGATATCTAGTGCTTCCACTTGGTTAGATAGTTTTTTATTGAATATTTTTTCTTTAATCAAGTTTCGAATCCAAACCATTTATAATTCAGACATAGCGCAATTGTATAATGCGTAACTTTTTTTGTATGTATCAAAATTATTTATTTTTTTCTTTGTTGGATCAAGGACTTCAATATCTGGTGCACTAATATTTTTAATTTTAATTTTTTAATAATCTACTATTTTTCCACATGTGCAGAACAGAGCGCTTGATTTTCGGTGAAAAACCTACATTCACTTGAAATAAAAAATAAATATAATAGTCAAATTAAATTTATTTAAAATTATACTTTTTGGGAAGCTTATAATAAGGACTACATACTTGCAAAAAATAAATTTTAAATGAATTCATTCGATTCCCCAAAAGGTAAATCAAAAGTGGGTTTTTATTAGCATTTTGATAGGTGTAAAGGAGACTCTCTTATAGGTATGGTTTAAAACTAACGCGGTTCTATCCAAGGGGTTTTGATTTAAGGTAGTTTGATCAAACCCTCTTCAATTGGAATTATTTAAATGGAACTTTTCAAGGCTTAAATCATTATATTTTCTAAACATATGTGATTTCAGCAAAAATCAGTTCCTCCTAGAAATTGTAAACCACTATTGTGGCAGCTAGGTTAGACTAGTGGTGGTCTTCCACATTGTTCAATAGGCCCACATAGCTTCAAGGAGTCGTGTAGCCCAATCGTGCTTATGAAGAGCAACTTTCTTAGTAAGAATATTCTCAATCTCTGTATTGGTGACTTCTACCTACCCATTGGCTTGAGGGTGATAGGGTGTAAACTTGCAATGGAAAATTTCATACTCATGAACCAAGGCAGAAATGAGCTTAGATGTGAATTATGGTCCCTGATTTGTGGTTATCTCTTGTGGCACACCAAACCTTGTGAAAATATTAGAGTACAAGGAATCTGTTACTTTTTTATCTCTAGCATGCTTTAAAGCTACCACTTCAACCCACTTGGTTATGTAATCGATACCTATAAGGATGTATTCCTTATTTCTTGATGGTGGGTTGATTGGGTGAACAAAATCAATGCTCCACTTCTCAAATGGCTTTATGGACAACTGTGGGTGTATGGGAATCTCGTTAGAGCGTGTGGGTCAGCTGATATGCTGACACTTGTCACAATGATGAACTTAGCATTTACAATCCTTGTGGATTATAGGCCAATAATAACTTGCTGTGAGAATCTTCTGAGCAGTCCTCTAAGTAGAAAAGTGTCCTCCACATGGTTATGTGTGGCATGTACGAAGTATATCGAAGACATCATCTTCAGGTACACAATGTCACATTACATTTTCAATGCCAGTGCATAAGAGTAATTTGTTGATTCATGTGTATTGTCCACTGATTCTAACTAGCTTTCGTCATTCCCTTAGAGAGAAATGTGGTGGAAAATTTCATGTAGCTAGATAGTTTGCAATATTGGAAAACCATGGGCTCTTTGTTGATATAGCAAAGAGATGTTCATCTCGAAATGCATTATCGATTGGAGTAGGTTCATTATTTGGCTGTTGTAATCTGGATAAAAAGTCTCTAACCACATTTTCTTGACCAGGCTTATCAAGTATAGTTATATCAAATTCCTGGAGTAAAAGCAACTATCTAATAACTCTACCAGTTACCACAGGTTTATTCATTAAAAATTGAATTGCCAAATGATTTGTGTGGACAAATACTTTATATCCAGTAATATAGTGATGAAACTTATTAATTACATACACAACGGCTAAAAAATATTTTTTAGTTACCATGTGATTTACCTTAGCCCTTGTGAAGTTCTTGTTGATGTAGTAAATGGAATAGAAGATATTATCCTCTTTTTTCCCAAGCATAGCTCCCATCGAACAATCTGAGGCATTAGTGTGAATATGAAATGGTAGTTCCTAGTTTGGACCTCTAAGGACCGGTGTGGTTACAAGTTAAATGTCTTGATGGCCCTGTAGGATTCTTGACACTCAGGTCACTACAACAAATCCTTGTGATTTGCTCCATTTTTTGCCAATTTTTTGAAAATGCTAGTGCCATTTATCAGGATGGTACTATTTTTGGTATTTATTTGTGTTGATCAAGACAAGTTGGTGCTAATTCGTCGGCGCTAATTAAGGTGCTCATTAGTGTGGAAATTAGCGTTGTATTTAGCACCAATATTAGATCTGAGTGTGGCAACGCAGTTAGCACAACCTTTGGCTTCAAGTTTAGCTTCAATTTTAATGCCACTTTTAGCTCCTGCTTTAGCTTCGAGTTTAGCTTTGGGTTTAGCACTTATTTAGACACCCCTATGTCAAAGAGACTTATTTATATGTCTCATCAATGATGTAAAACAGTGAAATTTCAACAAGATATAGGCATATCGAGAAGAGAATCACTTACATCACATCAACAAGGTATACCTACAAGTGCTCGACAAAACATAACTCTTGGATATAAAGAAGTAGTTTCGATGAGACATTGAGATATCGGTAAAAAAATATGATTGTCTCATCAACACTCTTCAAGTAATGATCAAAAGCATACACTGCTATACTGTCGGGAAGGTGAGCAACATATGCAGTAGAGAGGTATACACCGCAACCCTGCAATAAGAAGCCTTGAGCAAGGCGGTAGTGCGGTAAACAATAGAAGGGAAGGACAAAATCCTTCCATACCACAATGGGTATAATGAGGGATGGTTGTAGTATGATAATCATGGAATCATTACAATTTACAACACTAAATGTAGTAAATCACGTCAGTCACAATCCATTTTAATAAATCATTTAAGGAATCAAGAATATAGCCTGCCAAAATACGCTAAAGCTCTAATAAACATACTCTAAATTTGTTGTCAAAATATTATTTTCTAGCATATCTCGCCAGAATGGAGATTTCATTTTAATAAACATCCAATAAAACCTATCTATAAAATCATCTCAAAGGTTTTTACTTCTAGACTCTTAATTCTCTTGCCAACTCTAGTTTCACCTCAACATAATGGATTTTTCCTTGGTAGACAGATCCTTGATTCTATTGTAATAGTGCATGATAATATCCATTCCTTGTTTGAATCTAAGACTGAAAACTTTCTGTTAAACCTTGATATCTCAAAAGCCTATGATAGATTTGATTGGAAATTCTTATTTTAAATTTTAAAGTCGTTTGGGTTTTGCAACAGGGTTCTTCAAATGGTGGAACAACTTGTGTCTACTACTTCTATTTATGTAATGGTTAATGGATCTCCTACGTCTTTCTTCCAAAGTTCCAGAGGTCTAAGACATGGAGATCCTATTTCTCCTATTTTATTCACTATTATGGTTGAAATTCTTGGAAGAAATTTGAAAAGGCTAATTGATAATAGATCCCTTCTTGGTCTTAAACCAAGCTCAAGAAATCTGATTTGTTCTCATCAACAATTTGTTGATGATACCATGCTCTTGGGAAAATATTCTATCTTGGAGGGAAAAAATTTGAAATCTCTGCTAGATGAGTATGGGAGAGCGTCAGGATAGCTGATTAATAAACATAAAATCTCTCTTTTCTTCTTCAACACTCTTGTTCACAGACAGAACAAAATTGCCAGAATCCTTGGTTGTAGGGTGGAGTCATTTCCTGCCACCTATCTTGGCTTACCCTTAAGCCTTAAACCCCCATAATCCTTTTGGATTTTGTTGGTTGAGAGGTTCAGTAAGAAGCTTGCTAGTTGGAAAGGAGCTCTATTAAGCCAGGTGGGTAAACTACAAGTCCTCAAAGCTACTCTTCAGAATTTGCTGATTTATGCTCTGAGCCTCTTCAAAATCCCTGCTAAGTTTGTGGATGCTGTTGAAAAGATTCAAAAAATATTCCTTTGGTCAGGTGTTGAAGAAAAAAAAGACTTCCTTTAATAGGATGGGATCTAGTGTGCAGACCGTAAAAGGCCGAAGGTTTAGGTCTTAGAAGAATCAGAACGGTTAACAAGATTCTTCTAGCTAAACAAATTTGGAGAATATTTTGGCCTTTAGGGGAATGGACTGATATCCTAGCAAGCAAATATTTAGAGAGTAATAGATCTCTTATAATTATGAAGGAATCCCATCTTCTTCCTAGAGGCTCAACCTGCTGGAATAATTTGATCAATGGAAGAAAATTTGTTGATTCTGGAGTGGGTTGGAAAGTAAGAAATGGAAACCAAACAAGATTCTGGGAGGATAGATGGTTGTTTAAGGAGCCCCTTATAAAAATTGATTCCTTTACTGGGTGGGATGAGAATTGCAAAGCTATTTTTGGTTCTTATGTGAAAGACTATCGTGTGGATGGAAAATGGGTGGATTTGTGCCTTGTCATTCAGGCCTTTGCTCCTATTCAGTCTTCTTTGTTGGCTATCAGACTCTGCCCTGTTCAGATGGAAGATCATCTTATGTGGAATGATGAACCCTTGGTAAATTATTCTGTTTCATCTACTTTTTCCAAGCTTACTTCTTCCTAGGCTTCTCCTCCCTTTTGGTCGAAGGCTTGGTTCAAACATCTAGTCCCTAAAATCAATATCTTTTTTTGGATCCTTCTCCAAAATAAGGTGCTCACGATTGATAACCTCTGCAAGCGTGGCTTTTAAATACCTAATAGATGTTCTCTTTGTAAGATGGAGGCAGAGTTAGTGCATCATATGTTTCTTCACTATCCTTTTGCTACTTCAATTTGGGAAAAAATAATCTGTTACTGGAAACTATCTTGGGTAACTTTTCCCTTATCTATTGAAGATTTCTTCCTTCAATGGAAAGCCCCAACTCATAATCTTGTACTTTGGTATTTGTGGGATTTATCTTTCCCTCATGCTACTTGGGGTCTTTGGAAAGAATGAAACAACAAAATTTGTAGAGATAAAGAAGCACTGGTGGATATTGTTTTTGATAAAATAATCAGATTTCTGAAAGAAAATGTCAATGCTATCTCCCAGAAGGTGAGGAACTCTAAGAAAGTGGCTCACTCGTCCTATGATCTTATGGTTGCTAAGGAATGGAATATAAGTCTTGTTTTTCCTTACACCCCTAAACAAGCTAAGAAGGATAGAGAGGGTGTTAGCTAGTCTTTTCTATCTAATGGATGGGTCAAAACCAACTTCAATGGAGCAGATAAAGGTAATTCTGGGGCGGCTGGTTGCAGCGGAGTCATAAGGGATTCCTTTGACAAATTTCTAGGTGTGACTGCCACTCCCCTTGGATCCCAAACCAATCACTTGGCTGAGGCTGGTAGAGCTTTTCATATTATAAATTTGGCCCATTGTCTAAATTTTAAAAACCTTTGGCTTGAAGGGGATTCCAAAAACATTATTGATTGTCTTTTAGGTAATTTTGCCCCCTTGTGGACAATTAAGTCTTGGATTGATGATGCCATCTTGACCTTAGCCAAGTTTGATAGCATAAATACTTCACATGCCTATAGAGAGGCCAATGTTGTGGCATATTTTTTTGTGAATGAAGGGGTTAAGAGTAAAGGACAGTGCACTTGGCTAAATATTAGTGAACTAAGTGTTAATGTTTGGGCCTTATTGAGCTATGATGAATCACATGGGCAAGAAGCATGTCACCTCATTAATGATGATAGGACGAGCTAATTACATCACAGTCATTAGATTATATGGGAACGAGCTTAGTTGCTTAATCTATAAGGTCGCCTGGCATGCTTTGTGGGTTCTTAGATTTGGCAGGACCATTTCTAGTAAAGATTTAGTCTTTGTCTGCCCCACTGTGCTTGCCAAGATGGGTGGAGACAGGAAAAGAGTTGAGCTAGATAGCTTTGAGATGCATACAAAAAATTCTAAAGCGTGGAATAAAGTAAAAATTGGGGCCTTACTCCCTTTTCTGGAAAAACTCCATGGTTCTAATCAGGAGGCTACTGAGCATTTTGAGAAGAATTGGAATAATGGGGAACTTACCCTTTTTGGTAGGAAAGTTGAGCTCGATAAAAACCTTATAGCTGAAGTGACGAGAATGTCCACTGATGGACACAAATTTTTTAGGGACAGAGTTTTCTCTGATGAAGCTGTCATCAGATTTCTGAAGAAAGAGAAGGAAAGACTGAAACTGGTGAAAATTTCTAATAGCTACTTCGAAGTCGATACCATAAAATCTCTCTGGAGAAAGGTACTTTGTGTTATCATGGAGTACATTACTGTGGATGGTCGCTTCACCAGGGTCTATGACTATCACTTTTCCCTGCTCAACCATTTCTGCTACAAAGTTAGGGTTTCTATTCCCTACTATCTTCTCTGTTCTTTGAGAAAAAGTTTGGATGACCACAAGAAAAACCCAAAAAGATACCCTATTTGGCACACTGGCTTGATTAGGTTAATTGTTGAACATTACCAAAATATGCCCGCCCCTGCTAATTTGGATGCCTCTCCTGATTCTAAGGAGGATGATACTGAACCCAGCTACTCGGGGAATTTTCCCAATTTGCACCTAGTTAGAATGGTCCTTAGCCCATCCTCTATCCAAATTAGTAAGAAAAGCCCTAACCAACTCTCTATGAAATCTTGCATTGTGCCTAAGCTGACAAGTTCTACCCTTAGAACCATAAGTGTTGATAAGAATCTACAAGCTAAAAACCTTGTTTCGTACTCTAAAGACTCTCCTAAGTCTGAGGATTTTGGTGCTAACAATACTTCATCCTTTGTTGCCCCATCGTTGGACAGAGTTGCTAGAACTGGTTCCCTTGTAACCCCCGACCCTGCTAAAACTTTCTTCAACCTAGATAGGGAACCCACTGTGGATGTCTTGGGTTTAGCTAGAAATACTATTGCTGACCATTTCAGATTTTTGAAATGGATCTTTCATGAAATCAATCAGCTAAAAATAAAAAATTGGGCCCTTCAAAGTAAAATTCAAGAAATGGGAGCCAAGGTTACGACGCTTGGCAAGAAAGAGGTGGAGCGAAAAGATCATGGTGCCAGTAAAGAAACCCAGTACCAAGCAGGCATGGATAGAAGGGTTGATTTTGAGTTGGATAAAATGAAAAATACTATTAAAATTATAGCCGAGCAGAACAATAGGATGGCACGACACAATTCCATCATCATCAATGCTATGATTGAGAAATTGGACAAAGCTCAACAAGGATCTTTGGTGGTTGATTTGGAAGAGGTCAATGATAAAAACTTGGATAAGGATGTTGGTATTTCAAAGAGAACCAGGGCCAATTTGAAGAAGAAGGCTCCTCCTATGCTGCAAATGATTCAAACCTTCAAGAAGGGTGTTCAAGACATGTAGAACCTGGAGGCTAAGACCGAGTCTATTCTGAAGACCGTGGGTTAGTCGCAGCTAGTCTTTTTGTTGGATTTTCTGTTGGCTTTTTTTGTCTGACCCTCCTGGTCTTTTGCAGGTAGCTGCTACTTGTTCCAGTTTTTTCCTTTTGTGCAGCCTACTTTTTCTGTTGAAATTTTTTATCCTTTCTCTTTTGTTGTAAACTTGGTGGTTTCGAGTGCCTATAAAACCTGTTTTTCCCTTTATCAAAAACATACAATAAAACCTTTGTTGAAACCTTATTTCTAGGCATAGCCCGCCAAAATGGAGAAGGTTTTTAGTTAAGAATGACAAAGAATGGTAAGGAAGCATAATATTCATTGTTGTTTATCTCATTCTTGCTCTGATTAACAAGGGTTACAATGTTCGCATCACTATTTGTAATCCAGGTATTTAATTGACATATGTTTGCATAATCTCAAATTCCTTCAAATGCTTTTGAAGTGTCAATGTATCCTATATAGGGTTTAGAATGACTTCTTTTAATCTAAAAAAATAAATCAGATGCTTTGAAGTAACAATGTGTCCTATATATGGTTTAGAATAATTTTTTTTTATTTGAGAAAAAAAATGATGTATTATCCTGTGATTAGATAATGTGATGCATATAAAACAAGTCCTTCATACCTGCCATTGTTCCAAACCATTCACTTCCTTGCTTAAAATGTTGCCTCCATAAGCACAATAGCATGTTTTAAAATCATGATTTCCAATGATTGACCATTAAGGTCACTACTTTCATCAAGATACAATGAGATTTTTGTCTTGAAAATTAAGGCATTATTCAAGATAACATTGTGAATTGTTTGTTGTGTACAATTTTATTTTCTTGTAAATTTACTACTTTGCTAACTTCCTTTAAGAATGGATATTGCACCATCAGCTGCAATCTCAAACAACTCACTCTCTGTCACTTGAAGATTCCTTTCATCAGAATCCTTGTATAAAATCAAACTATGCCCTACAGATTGCCTACTTATGAATATAGGGGACTCATTGTTTCATGGTATTTTGAGTTTTATTTAGAAGGGTTTAATATGTGGAATTTTTATGTGTAGGAAGAATAGATTGTGATGCAATGTTCGAGTATGGATGGTTCAGGAAAAATTGGATTGCTATTGGTATCATAACTAGGTTGGATTGTACCTTGATCCGGTGTGAAACACTTTTGGGTTTTTTCGCTCAGAAGCAGAACTTGTGTGTAGGAATTTCCAAATATCTGACAAAGGAAGTTCCTACATTCTAAAGATAAAATCATAAATCCAGTTATCCAGTTTCCTATCCAACCTTACATCTTTAATATCCAATAGAGAAAGTTTGTACATTCTAAAGATAAAATCATAAATCTGCTTATCCAACTTTTGATCTAATTTGAGGTCTTGAATATCAATTAGAGAAAGTTCCTATATTCTAAAGAAAAAATCATAAATTTTATTGGTCCAATTGGAGATCCAATTTTAGGTCATGAAGGTTTGACAATGAAAGTTCCTACATTCTAAAGATAAAATCATAAATTTGTTCAAGGTTTAATTCGAGGTCAAATTGTAAGAATTTTTCTTCTTAATTATACTTTCTGACATTTTTCTTGATACAAATTGTTACTTTAGAATTATGGTATTTCTTTTGTTCTAACTTTTTCAACCCTCATTTCAGGGAAGAGCTCTGAAGATGGTTCCTTCAGATGGAGACTACACTTTTCCACTATAGGTTCTATCTAGAAACACCAGAAGCTCAGGTACTGTCATACTTAGGTACAATAGATTTTGAGGTTACCTTGTTCTCCTTGATACAAAATGTTGTCCTTCAATCCCTCTTAAGCAACATTCAATATTATGGACTTCATCATTCTAACTTTCATGCATTTGATTTAATTTGTTATGTGGAAACATGTTGTCTATTGTGTCTTTGCAAGTGATGACTAGTGTGTAAGCTTTTAATCTACATGACTGCCCCTCATGTTCAATTATTGTGAGTGTTATGATGCTTGGGGCTGCTTACTTTTAACCAGATTGTTAATGAAAACTATCTTGGAATCCTTGATTATTAGGTTTGTTAGAATCATGGCTATGTTGATAGTGGAATGTTCTTATTAATAAGGATAAATCTTTATCAATAAGGAGATTACCCCTTACCAATATACTCCACTATCCTTGCAAAGATTGATCTTTAATGCTTCATGGATGGTTTACTTGTGATTATCCTTCTTGAATGTAACAACAGGGAAATAGGCTAGGCTTAGCCCTTGTGGGAGCCACATTTCACCCCACATGGTGTAACCAAATAAACAAAACAATCTAATTTTATCTATACCTGCACAATGAGAAAACATGTTAGATAAAACTGAGCATATGATAGATATGTTTGATAACTTTCTTTTTTTCCAAGACATCTATGGTATGCAAGTTATTTGAATGCACATGATGATCAAATTATATGTTTATAGATGTATGCACATATTTTGATTGGTGATCCTTCATTGCTATAACAACACTCTTCTCACTCAAATGCAGGGAAGCTAGGAGCAACAAGGAAGACGTCAACTTAGAGGCTTAGACAAGCAGGAAGATTGAAGATGATGTAGAACAAAGCAACCGGGATTCGTCACTTTCCCCTTTCTCTTTATGTGCATTTTTCTCTTTTGTACCTATAAATGTATAGTTTTTTTTATTATATGCATTAAAATAGTCAGTTCCACGACTTGTGTGGAGTAACATACATTTACATTATCAATAAAGATTACATTTTTGAAAGGATTGTGCAATCTTTCCTATATTATATGCATTTGCATAAGTGCAATCTAGTAATGTAATCTTTTGATTTTTTTTATGCACATGAATCTAATGTAGTAGAAATAAAATTGTACCTTGTACTCTTCATTTGAAAATCACAAAATCTCTATCTGATTGACCTATTAAATTTCGTGTCTTCATGAACATATGTTGATACAAAATGAATGGAAGAAGCATCCAAGTAATCCTATTTTTTTGGCCAACAATTCATACCAAAGATTGAAAAAATTAAGGATATTGCAATAGGTAGTTTGTATCCACACAAATAATATTACTAAAGCATTTCAAAGTTTAGGCTATAATAATCATCCTTTTTTAAACATGGATTATGTTGTACATAGAAAAAATTCCATCATAGTTATTTTTGCATACTTCCATTTTTACTCATCTCTTACATCCACCATATGCATATAATTCCTATCATAATAACTTAAATTTAATAAAATCCATGACGTAAGCTTCCAAATAAAACCATTGATCACAACATCAAAGTGTATTCCTCCTTTGAAATACTCCTATGATTGCTCATAGCATATCGCCAAGACAACACCATGTCAATGAGAGTCCCTCCAGAGTCTCCCCGACATTAGCACAAAGCACAGATCAGAAATGTAGATGAGACACCCCTATGTTGAAGAGACTTATTTATATGTCTCATCGACAATGTAAAATGGTGAATGTCAACAAGATACGGGCATATCAAGGAGAGAATCACTTACATGTCACATCGACAAGGTATATTTACAAGTGCTCGGTGAAACACAACTCTTGGATATAACGAAGTAATTGTCGATGAGACAATGGCATATCGACAAGACACATTAACTTCTCTCATCGACACTGGAAACCAACATCAGACGAACATAAGATCTAATGTCGATGAGACATTGAGATATCAGTGAGACAAATAAGATTGTCTCATCGACACTCTTCAAGTAATGATCAAAAGCATACATTGCTATACCACCAGGAAGGTGAGAAACATATGTGGTAGAGTGGTATACACCATAACCCCATAACAAGAATCTTTGAGCAAGGGAGTACTATGGTAAATAGTAGAAAGGAAGGGAAAAACACTACCATACCAAAATATCAAAGAAACAATGTGCATTTTAATTAAAGTCTCTTCGAAAGTTATGAAATCATGATTAGTCTAATTGATGTGATTGTTGTCAATCAGATTGCACCTGAACGCTTGAATAGTTAAATTCAGCAATCTGATGAAACATGGAATGATTCTCAGGTCTGTGGGTTGCCTAATTTTGAGAATCAATCTCCAAAGAGGGTTGGTTCCCTGATGAAAACCTCTTAAAAACTAACTAACTTGGTTGGGAAAGAGATATAAAGCTTGCTTGAATTGAAATCCTAAAGCTACGAGAGGTGATTGCACCAAAATTTTGTGATTCTATTCGTTATCCTAGATCTATGAACTATTGCAATAAAGTTCTATATTTCACAATTCAACTAAGATCATGAAATTCACCAATATTCCACATTCAAAGGTTTGAAATTTCAATGTTTGTAAAAGGAAAATCAGATTTTCACAAATACAAATGACTAAAATCTTTGTTAAACACAACATGCAGCTTGAATTATAAGATGAAATCTTCTTGTTTTTTAAAGCGTTAATGAGACAAAACAAAGGATTTGAGATTAAATCACAATGTTTAAATCAAATTATTTATGTGACAATAAAACTCAAGAAGTATTGAGAAGGAAAAATTATGCTGAAAGCTCTATTACGATTCTTGAATGAAAAAAAGTTGAGTTACAATGCCTCACTGTTGTATGTGTAAGTAGGAAAAAAGAACTAGATTGAAAAAGATAAACCTTTTCAATATATACAATACGAACGCACTTCAAAGTGCATGAATAAGCAACTAAAAGTGATCTGAAGGTGAAAAATGATAATCCCCAAGTGAAATCCAAGCACAAGTAAAAAATCCCTGAAAATGTGGTTCAAACTCATGCAAAAATGAGTGAACTCAGTCTTGAACCTGCAGTCATAAAGCACGTAATTGATCTACAATTTGAATTGAACTGAAATCCCTAAAAAGGTGGGCTAAAGCATACAAAAATACCTCGTTTTTACCAATTCGCCCATGCACATTTTAAAGTCCATCTTTCTCATGATAAAACTTCAGTTGACAATCTGATGTATAACTGAAGCAAAATGTGATTTTAGCTTTACAAAATATCTTTATTTGCATTTGAAAAAAGATGAATTAATTAAATGATTTATAATGCATCATTTAATTAATCCATTTACATTGAATTATGCAAATAAAAATATAAAGGAATAAAGCTAATTTAGAAAATATATTTCTTCGCTTCATGATTTTCAAGCTCCATATATCATACTTAGTATGTATTTTGCACTTTTCACTAAATAGTCACCATTCGACCATACTTGGCATAAATTTTTCAATAATTAAAAGTTCTGCCATAACACTTTAGCACCAATCTTCATTGCTTGATAAGGCCTACCACTTGCTAGGCTCATTGACTTCAAAATCGTGACCATGGGGACAATTAAAAGACAAAATGATTATTAAAAATCATTACAAAAATATGCAATGTGGAATTAGGGCGAATGAACAAAAGCACACATCGAACGCTAAAAATCATTATTATTTCCTTTTGGTGTTGAAGAAGCTTCAGGAAGAAACTGCTAGCCATCGCCATGGAATAGGGTTTCAGCTCAAACTCATCTTTCTCTATCAATTTTGATGATTTCCTCTAAGATCCCGAATAGAAAATGTAAGATGAAGTCTATTTTGTTGCAATCTAAGTTCTTTTGAGCATTTCAATACTTTTTTTGAAGTTTAAATGGCGTGGCTGTGATGATATTCTGACCTTGCTTTTATCACCTGCACTTTGTATCTCTGTATTTGTTGATTCTGGCCACCATGAGAGCTGGGTTTATATAAAAATCAAAGCTCGACCTATAGATTTTGAAGCTCACAAACACGAACATGATGGTAAGTTTTATCTACGCCCTCTTTCTGAACATTTTCCACCTCCTTCAGGCTGCCATTGTTGATTTGAGCTCTTGTCTTTAAAACTGGAAGTACTCTTGTTGAAATATTAACATGTATAATGCAGCCTTTCTGTATACCATACTTCTTGTAGCTATCTTTTCCACTATTTCTGGCCGTGGCTTATCATTATTTTGAATCTGGGTATTCTTATTTTGTATCTTGGTATTCTTATTTTGTGGTCATGATGAACGCCTTGTCTGTATTTGAGAGAACATTAATGATTTTCTAAAACTCCTTCTTTCTCTCTTGCTGTGGCATTTGAAAGTCATTCTCTATGAGGAAAAGAAATTGTATTTTCTCTTGCTCAAGCTCGATGATTATCCTTATTACATTCTTGCACATCTGTATGTTAGTCATAACAACCTCCAATGCTCCTGTACATACTTATGATTTCAAAGTGAAAGAATTAAATGAGTATCTCTATATTTTGAAAATAGAAAGCTCCAAGCTACGGCCATGACTGAAAACTAAACATCTCCTGTTGTATACAACGAAAATCTGTTATTGATTCTATCCCACAACTGAAAATGTGGAAACTCCATATTTCTATATGTATGAGGAAAACCCCAGGTGGGTATTTGAGCTTTATTGCTTCCATTCAATCATAGCCTCTTCAAGCTCTGTCACTCATTATCACTCTTTGACTTTTAAACTACTATACACGAACCCCACCATGAGAATATTGTCATTCTTAATTTATGACATTTCACTATCATGGGTTTGAATGGCATATTCCTTATCATCTATATTTGTCTCATGTATGCAGCTTGTATGGAAGCTACTTGTCAATGGAAACTAATGACTGTTCTACTGCTATATTGACTGCCCTTTGGTCTTTTGTGACTGAGTTTCATTCATGCAAAATCTGCTTCTCTGAGCATCTACAACTGTTTTTACTTCCATAGAATTGCCACAACTTGCAGCCCATTGTCTTTTACATGCCTTTATTTCAAAGTAACTTATACTATTGATGAAGTTCTCATTGGTCTTATAGTCATGCAAAATCTGCTTTTGAATAACTTCGTAAATAATGATTGCCATTGAAATTAGATACTCCATTTAATGTTAATGCTAAATAACTCATACTTCACGGAGTTGTCTCATTGGCATTTGTAATATTGTATACATGTTTGATAAAAGATGATACATCTGTATCTTCCATTATTCTTAAATGCTGACTAAGCTAAAATTGTTGCTTTTTGTTAAAGAACTTGTAAAGAATTGAATTAGTGCAAATCTTCTATACTCCATGATTATGATTACAATGATATGCTTCTAAAATTATTAAAAAACATTCTATTGCTTGAATATTTTGTTTCTCTTTAATGCAAAGAGGCTCTATACTTCATTTAGATATCACAGGAAAATGTAAAGAAGAGTTGACCAAAATATGAAATTGATGAGTGCAACATTGATGCTTTTAATGACTATTATCAATACTCATGGACTTCGTGTAAAACTTGTGAGTGTATCCTCCTTGATATGCCAAGCTCAACCCTTGTGGGAGCTTATTTTCCTTGACATATCTGATGAAATTATCTCAAACATGATGAACCTATTTCTACACATTGAAACAAACATGTTAGAAAAATAAAAGAAGTTGAAAGCTTCCATTGAATTATGTTTTTTCTCTTGATTTTTTGTAATCATCTGATGGATGCCTGATCGATTATATTCTATATTTCTGTTGGTAGCATAGGTATATGATAGGATTTGATTTATCATTGCTTAGAGACCATCTCTAATTCCATTCTTTATCTTTCTTGTAGGTGCTTTTGGAGCTGGAACTAGAGTTGAAGCTAGCGTCACAACATTCCTCAACTTGTCAATGATTCGTCATTCCAGGTAATGATGAATCACTTTCTACCCTATGCTTCCTCTATTTTCAGTTGTATATTTTTCTTTTGCTCATGCACCCTTTATTTGATTGTAAAAATCAAATTAAGTTACTCCCACGGCTTGTGGATTCAACATTTTTTCAAGATGAATAAAAAGCATTACTATGCAAGTTTTCCTCAACTTTTTGTTTTAAATTCTTGCACAATAAAACTATGATTCGGATGTAAAATGATCTTCTATGATGATCATTGAATACCTCAATCAAATCAATGAAAATTTCAATACCTATAAATGATGAATTTCATTCAGCTCTACCTGTTTAAGCTTGAAGTGAAAAATAGGTAACAAATTAGCAACCTCTGCAGAGCGTTTTCCTGCTAAACACAATAGACCAGCATATCCATTGGGCATGGAGTCCATGTTTTGTTCTGTTTTAACTTAGAAAACTGTAACTCAGCTTCAAAACATGCAAACCTGAAAGGAACTACTGCAATTCTGTTGAAGAAAGAATCTGAAAAACAGGTGCAGTAACTACACTTATTGAAAACATTACTAAAACTGAAAACTATTCTAGTATGTATAGCTGAAAGTTTAATGCTTAATAACACTATTTCAAATGAATCCTGTTGACAGGGATTGGCAGTACTTCACCATTAACCTTTGAAAGCTGAAATACATTGTGTTCTTTCTTTTATGTAATAACATACGGGCCATCCCACATGGCGTCAAACTTCATATGTTTTCCAAGCCTGCTTTTGAGCTCATCCCACTTGAAAACTAGATCACCGTCATTGAAGATTCTTGCTATTGCTTTCTTATCAAATTTCCTTTTCATTTGAGAATGATGAAACTGAAGCTTTATGTAGGCTTCCCTTCTAGTTTCTTCCAGCTCTATTAATTGAGCAAGCCTAACCTGCATTGGCTGCTCCTCAAGTAACTCAAGTTCTTTTATGTAACTCAAAGTTGGCAATTCAATTGAAATAGGCAGTCTAGCCTCTTTGCCATAAACCAAAACATAAGGTGAAAATCTTGTTGATCATTTTGGTGTAACTCTATCAGCCTAAAGGGCTAACTTGAGCTTGTCATGCCATGACCTCTTATTATCTTCAATAGTCTTTTTAATAATCTTAATTAGATTCTTGTTTGTCAATTCAGCTTGTCCATTACCCCGGGGATGATAATTGGATGAAGTGTTTAGATAAACATTATTCTTTACTAACCAATCTGAAACACTTAAGCCAACAAAAGCTAAAGCATTATCAGAAATAATCGAATTAGGCGTACCAAACCTAGAAACTATATGCTAAAAGAAGTTTAAAACTGATGTTTCATTTGCATCTCTTAATGCAATTTCTTTAATCCACTTCATAAAGTAGTTTATGGTAGTTAAAATCCATCTATTCCCAGCACTTGAGGGTGGATTAATTGGACCGATAAAATTGAGTCCCCACTTTCCGAATGGATACTCAACCTGAATTGGATTCAGGGGTAAGGCTACTAACTTTTGTTTTCATGCAAAAAGTGAACATTTGGCACATTTTCTGACATAAGTATGTGCATCTTTGAAAAGATCTAGCCAATAATAGCCTACCTTCATAACTTTCAGAGCTATAGTACGTGGCGTAAAATGACCTCCAACATGTCCATCATGGAATTCTTCAAGAATTCTTTCAGTCTGATTTGGATAAATACACCTGAGAAAAACACCATTGAAATCCTTCTTATAAAGAACACCATCAATTTCTTCATAAGGAATTGCTTGTCATATGTAATATCTTCGTTTAGAATTGTCTAAACCTTCTGGACAATCTCCAGTATGCAAGTAATGGATCATTTGATGAATCTAGTCAACTGAAACAACAGAAAAATAGATTCATCTTCATTATTTAGAACTATAACAACCTCTTCACTGCTATTTTCTTCATTTTCTGCAAGTTGTTCGCATAGTCCTTTACCTCGAACAAGCTTGGTAACCTTTATGTTGATGTCATATTCCATGACTTTGGTTATCCAGCCTGCTCGCTTATCATTAATGTCTTTATTTACTAGAAAATCCTTGACTGTTGGGTGAGCTACCAGTAGATTTATCTTATTATTAAACAACATATGTCTGAATTTCTTTAGACTTCTCACTACAGCAAGTACATGCTTCTTAACAAATGAATATCTTGTTTCATAATCATGTAAGATTTGACTAAAGAAAGCTATGGGTTACTCCATACCTTCATTATTTTGCTGATAGAGCATTGTAGAGATGGTATCCACTCCTCCAAATGCATACAGTATGAAATCTTTATCAAAATCAGGATTTATAAGAGTAGGGGCTACTGCAAGTGCCTCTTTAATCTACTTGAAACTATTCTTACCTTCTTTTGACCAGCTAAATTGAATGTTTTTCTTCATCATGGCTGTCAATGACTGTAATAACATTGCAACATTGGGAATAGACCTCCTCACGAAGTTTATTCTGCCTAGAAAGCTCTGCAAACCTTTTTTGTGAGCAGGCAACGGTAAAGCTAGTATGGCTGCAATACATTCTGGGTCAATAGAAATGCCATCTTTTGAAACAATATAACCCAGAAGCTTACCTTCATGTACAACAAAAATACTCTTCTTTGGATTCAACGAGATTCCATATTCTCTACACCTCTCAAATATATGTCTAAGATAACTAAAATGATCATCAACATTACGTGAGAAAACAGTAATATCATCTAGGTAAACAAGAAAAAAATTATTTATCAAACCTTGGAGAGCCATATCCATCGCTCTCTGAAAGGTGGCTCCTATGTTTGACAATCCAAATGACATCTTTCTGTAAGCCATAGTACCCCACTTGGTGGTAAAGGTTGTCTTATACTGATCTTCCTCCTTAACCAAGATTTGGTATTAACCTGAATACCCATCTAGCAATGAAAACCTTTCTGATCCTGAAACAACTTGCAATATTTGCTCCATTGAAGGTAGCGGATAGTGATCTTTGAGTGAAGCTCTGTTTAGATCATGGAAATCAACGCAAAACCTTATCTCTCCACTCTTCTTTTTGACAAGCACCAAATTTGACACCCAAGAAGTGTGCTTGATTGGAAATATTATACTACCTTCGATCAACTTGTTTAATTTTGTTTTCATCAGATGTTCTAACTTTGGATTCAGGGGCCTATGCTTCTGTCTTACCGGTTTTGCGTTGGGTTCAAGCTCAATTGTATGTTGAGCTAACTCGAGGTTGAAACCCTTCAAATCTCCATACTTCCAAGTGAATATGTCGTTGAATTCTTGACAAAGCAAGATAAAGGCTTGATGTTCTACCTTTGTACAAACTTTACCAAGCTTAAGCAGCTTGTCCTTAAAAATTTCTATTGACTCGTAATGCTCCTGCTTCACTGTAATACCTGATTTATGTCTTCTAACCTAATTGTAAGTGTTGAAGATGGATTCAAGGGTCACCAAACCCTTTGGCAGCTTGTTGGACTTGAGTTGCATGATCTGATCACCATATTGTTGATCAAATTTCTTCTAATTTCCAACAGAAAACTCTGCTTCTTCCATCAAAAAATGAACTATTGTTTCATCACTATCAAAAATCTACCAACTTACATTATTATCAGGTACTAAAGGTCTGACAACTACCTTCACGTACTGTCATAACTCCACATTGTGAATTTTAGTCAAAATGTCAAACTATGACCCTAGAGCAACAAGTTTATCAGCTTGCTTATTCTGAAGTTTGGGTATTGATTGCAGATTAAATGCGTCAAAATCCTCAATTAAGTCCAAAACATGATGTTTGTACAATTTTAACAAATCATTCTTTATTAAATTCAGATTTCTGACTTGATTTGCTATTAATTCTGAATCACCAAACACTTGTAAGCACTTAATCTTCCTTTTTCTAGCCCATTCTAAGCCATGTATTAATGCTTCATATTCAACAACATTGTTAGAACAACTGAAAGAAAATCTAAAAGTTGAATAATACCTGTCTCTTTCTGGTGAAATCAAAACAGCTCCTCCACCAGCACCAATTTTACTCCTAGAACTGTCAAAATATAGCTTCCAAAGCTAATCAATCTGTTGTACTTGCTATTTTTCTTCCTTAACCAAATTTGGAATAAATGCACTAGGTTCTCGGATCATATAAATGCCCAGACCTACTTCATCTATGATATTGAACGGATCAACCTTGTGATTCTCGGCTGCCCACTCATCTAGATTTATGTTTGGTATGCCTTCTATAGGTATAGTGGCGTCGAGGGTCATGGATTGATCCTCCTGATCATGGAAAGCTAAGTTTGCATTTATGGGGTTCGGAACATATGGTTCAATATGGTCTTTAGCTAATGATTCTGATTTAATCATGACTCTAGTACCATACCTAGTCCTGAAAAAAATGTGTGACCAGTCTGATGACAAATAACCACCTAACTTTGCAGTGAAATCTCTAGATAAGCAAATGGAAAAATAAGGTGGAAGATCAATGATATATATGTCTTGTGAAATTTGAAAGTTGGGACAGGCATGCAATGTAAGAGGAAATTTTTTAATAATTCTTACAGACTTAATAGTTGTACCATCCAACTGAACTACCCCTTTTGACAATGGTTCATACTCAAGTCTAAACTTGTCTACCAGTTGTTTAGGCATGATTGAGTTGCTTGCTCCACTGTCAATCATGCAATTATGCACTATGTTTTCACCAATTATTAAGCTGACATAAAAAGGGGGTGGTTTTACCTCTTTAGTTGGCTGTCCTTGCTTCTGATCTGAATTGTTCGCAAGAACTCTTGGCTGTTCTGCATTTGCTTCGCCAGAAATTGATATCTTAGCCAAAGCTTCCTGCAAACTTTCTTTTTTCCTAGGCAAGTGTAATGCATCTATCATGGTAATGCCAACAATTATCTTTTTCATATGTTCAACAATATTGAAAGAAGAAGCACCAATCTTTGACTGTACCTTTTGAACAACAACGTCTGTTTGAGCTGCTTGAGGCTGGAAATGAACTTTAGGCTACTCCTTTTATGGTCCAGCTTGTGTTCTTGGTAAAATATGAACATTTTGAGCTATTGCAGGCTGAACTTGCCCTTGTTGGGTAGTAAAATTGTGATTTTTCTATTGAACAACAGGCTGTTTGTCTTTTTCTGCTTGTTGTTTATCAGGAACAACTTGCTATCTTAGATCAAATGCTCTCTTTTTGGCCCTCGTATTGGCTGCAATAGAAGTGGCTAACTGATTTTGACTTTACACATGATTAACTCTGCAAAATTCACTCCCTTGCCAGTTCATCATGGCAACGTCAAGGTCACTCTGTTGTGTTTGTTCATCTTGCTGATTATTGTCCTCCTTAGTTGTCTGTTCAAAAGCAACATAACTATTTTGCACCATGAGTGCTTGATTAATCACCCCATTCATGCAAGCAGCCTAATTATGAGGCTGATTGCAGGGATAGCACCATACATAATCCTACGCTAAGTTGTTTTGTATTGGCATCAGCTCCTTTGAAGAGCTAGTAGCAGCTAGGTTAAATAGCTGATTAGGCCTAAAGTTAAAATTCCTCTTTTTTCCCTAGTAATCAGCTTGATAAGCAAGCCTATTTGCTTGAAATGATGATTGATTAGGCCTGAAATTTTGACCTTGCTGATTTTTAAGACTTACCAAGTTGTTACTCATAGTTTGTAGTAACTTGGCCATTTGTAGTTGATCATTTATTAGCTATTGTTGGGTATTTTTAAGAGGTCTTCATCAAGGAACCAACCCTCTCTGGAGATTGATTCTCAAAATTAGGCAACCCACAGGCATGAGAATCATTCCATGTTTTAACAGATTGTTGAATTTAACTATTCAAGTGTTCGGGTACAATTTGATTGACAATAGTGACTAATGAAAATATCAATGAGAATACCACTATTAATGAAGAACTTGATCATAAACATGGCATGAGCACCATTTATGAACCAGGGCTAGATGAATTGTCCTGAAATTTGATAAATACGACCTCAAAGAAGTTGAAATCACTGTGAATTGTAATTGAAGGATTTGGAGAACCAAGTTGGACATCGATAGGCAATTGAAAATTTCAAGCATTTATCCAAGTAAGTGGTCTAGACCTAGCTCAAATTATTTTTTTAGTAAGTAGATGAAATCATTGCATGACTAGGGTTCAGATGGAAAAAACCCTAGGAAAACAAAAAGCAAAAAGATAGAAAACAGAAGCTAGGTAATTAAATCAAGACTTAATCAATCAATGTCTTAGGTCTAGGCCAAAATCTAGAAGAATAGCATAGCTTAACCCATCGTGTGTGACATTAGTAGATAAACAGAAAAATTTGGGAGATGTATGGACTCCGTGTAGGGGTTACGACCTCTTTATTTATCATTATAAGAAGAAATTCTTGCATAGCCCAGTGTCAAACCCGTGGAATCTGAATTTGGGCAAACTTGTAGTACCCAACATCTTTTTGAACGTAGAGTTAATCAAGGTGTTGGCAAAGAATTACAATTCGAAGACGAGAGCAATTCATTTTCCTGATGGGTCACAGTTCATGGTCATAAAGCCAGATTATATTTCCATGATTTTTCAGCTAGACACTTCTCTGAAAAAAATAACGAATCAGAGACTTGTTGGAGGAATATTGCACCATGGACACAAGTTACGAGAGGTGGAAATTTCCTCTACATAGGGTTAAAGGTGTGGGTAACCAAACTATGAGGTTCTCTAGTGAAGATAAGCCCCATTCTCTATGGCTTTGTTTGAAGAATACTTTCAATACACTTATTACTCAACTCGTCAAGTACTAGGAATTGATGTTCCTGAGAACATGACAATTTCTCCCATGGTTTTAGCCATAGACATCCAAAGCCATAATGCCCGACCCTATGTTTATGCAGAGTATTTATCGGAGGCCATCACTAATGCCCTCAATATCATCAAGAATGACAATGAATCCATTAATTTCATGCACTATTCTCTTTTCATGCACATGATATTATACGAAGGGTAGGTGATGGGGATATGGGGTGAGGAATTAAGAATAAAAGACTTAGATAATGATGGAAATTCAAGGCCTGTACAAATGTGGACATCTATGTGGGATAGGAGGTGTGGGAGTCCCCACTACCTATATTTTGAGGAATATTTTGTCAAACCACTATACAAGATGCTAGGACACAAATGTGACTACAACCTCTTCCCATATATCTTAATATTTCTCCAACCAAAAGATATGGGTCATGAAGTAGGGATAAATCACAATTGGGGGGACTAGTACATGTTTTGGGATTGTACTGTTATCAAGGTTTATGGATTTGAAGCTACACCTTATTTGTTGCCTAAGATTGTGCCAGACAAAGTTTCTTATTTAGAGATCATAAGGCAATTGTCATTTTCAGCTTTCATGCATTTAAAGAGCTATGGGAGGCAGACTTCCATGCCTTCCACTTTATGCTTTGGTGATTTCACTATTATCTATGATTCGGGCTATCACTTGGTTAGTGGAAAATTGGATTATTATGGCTTGTCGATTGGCAACAAAAGGGAAAAGTTTGATCCTGAACACTTCATTTGTGATGCCAACATTTCTTAGAAATTGAAAGGGTATGAGCATAGTTTCCTTTTAGAAGATGTCATCAGAAATTGTGAAGAAAAACAAAACATGTTGAGAATGAATGTCTACAGTAGGGTTATGATGGTTGAGGCTTGGAAGGTGAAAAACAACCCAGGCTATGTAGGGGCTTTCCTTGAGGTACATGATCCCATAGAAATAATTGAACAGTTAATCCTCAATGAAGAAGAACTAATAAGAGATGTGCCACTTGTGGCATTTGAAAGAGGAAGGGGCATTAGTCCTAGGAGGAAAGTAGAAAATATCACATCACTAGATCACTTATCACCTCAGCCTACCACTGAAGTGAGATTTTCAGTTGGTTCCCCATCCATGGAAGAAGATAACACTAAGGAGGAAGAAGAAGTCTCAAAGTCTAATACTCATATTATACCCCAATATGAGATGCCATTGGAAAGAAGTGTGATCACTTTTGAAGCCTCTGATGAGCTATCAGATGATGTGAGGCATCGTGCAAGTCAGGAAATTGTTGCAGATGATACTTTTGTGTAGACCCCTAAATTTAAGTCCTTTATATATGAGTATAAAGGAAGACTAATAAGAGAAATGTTAAAGGAAATTGACCCTGAGAAAGAGGCTTACTCCTTGAAAGAGTTGCAACATGAAGTTGATAGGGAAATGAGAAACATGAATGTTGAGAGAGGAAGAGCATTATTGCAAGAAGCTGGAGTTATGCTCCTTCCTGGGTGGGATATTAGTTCAGCCAGTGTGTTTGAAAACTTTTTGAAGAGAAAGAATAAAACTTTGCAAATAATAGATGAAGTAGGTGATAGGGTCTATACAGGGTCAGGGTGCAATCCTGATAATACCACTTTTCAAATTTGGGCTCTTTACCCCCCAAGCAAGAAGCCTTCTCTCATTAACCATGATTAGATTTTTGGACATCACTTGGTGCAAAGAGTAGGGGAGATAGATCCCTTGGAGACTGCTAACTTGAATGTGAATGTATCCAAATTCACCAAAGCCCATATCCAAAAGCTAGTAAGAGATAACCAGTGGCTAATAGAGGAAAATGATAGGTTAAAACAAGAATTAACCAACTACAAATATAGGCTTCCTGCTTCTCCAAGGCTTTACTCTCGTTTAATTGAACATGAAAGAAAAGTGTTAGAGGCCATGTTTGAGACTGCTCAATGGAAGCATAAATTTGAAAAGGCTCAAAAGGAATGAGAAGAACTAAAAATAAAATTGAAGGCTACTACTTTTGAAGTAGCATTAAGGATAATTTGTATGAAATTCAAAGATATGTTCCAACATGCAGATGGTTTCTGGCATGCTCATAGTGGAACATACAAGGAACTCATGGAGCGTGGAAGTTTTCTTGATAGGATGAAGGAAATGGAATCCCATATCAAGGAAAAAGATGGAGATAATAATGCTTTTCTCCAAGAATGCTAGATCCTCATGAATACACATGAAAACTTCCATAATATCTTGACACAGGAATTGAATGACTTTAGCTAGCCATTATGTATGGTCATGCCATATTTCTTTGAAGAAACAGATTTGAAGGATCAAGAAACTTTCAAAAATGAGATATCAAAATATTTGTTAGGCATCCTTGATGACATCAATGATGAGGATGAGGTACTCAAGAGAACACATAAGCATCTCAGGAGGATTGTTGGATTGGAGAATGTAATGACAGACAATCTACTAAATGAAAAAAATTATGCCTAGGAGAAATACATTGATCACATGTCAAAGGTTAATTTGTTCCTTGCACGAGTGGTATGAGGAGGTAGTCAGAGTTTGGTTGTTGTGGATGCATTAACATGGTGCTTGAGCCATGAATAGATCTTAGGTGGTCACAATCACTTGCTAATGATTAATGGACTGTGGTGCATCCAACAATAAACTCTTTTTAAGTTTCTATGTTATGTTAATTATGCTCTAGTTAAGAAATGATGTAACTTTTGTGAACGAACCTGAAGCTTGATGCTTCCCTTACAAATAGGGAAACCAAGGCCAGATTTTGATCATCATATCATCATCATTTCAATCCATTAGAATAGATACTAGACCATCTCATCCACTTATTCATATCAAAATAACTCATGTTATGTATGTTTATATATTGAGCAATATAATGGAATAGATACATTATAACTCATAAGCCATTTTTAGTGTTCAATTGTTGTGTCTATTTTCATTCTTATTTATTGCTTTGCTATCTCCAAAGTGGTCTTTTCAAGTTGTTTAAATATGCAAGATTTATCAGGGCACATTTGTTGTTATTGTGTGGATGTTTTGATTGGTTTCTGGTTAGGTGTGAATTTAATTCCTTCAAATAATTTACTTTAATTGGTTCGTATTAAGGATTAAAGTCCTCTTAGAGATTAGCACTCTCTTATGGTCTAAAAACCCACACTTTTGAGAACCAATAGATTGCAAATAACTCTAAAAATTTAGAAGTCTATGAAACAATGTATGTATTCTATGAAAGTGTACATACATTCTTGTACTTATAAATATTCTTCTACTTGTATATTCTATGAAACATTCCTTATTTTCTATGAAACAGTGGATATATTCTTGTACTTGTAAATATTCTTTTACTATTATGTCTATTAAAGAAAACAGAGTTTGAATAAAAAATGCTTCACCCTTTTTCGTAAGTGAGTATGTGAATTATTGTTTAAGGAAAAATCTTATAGTGTTTACATTTTTAGTTTACTAGTTTCAAATCTACATTTTCTATGTATATAAAATTGTATGTGCTCTTTATCTTTAATGACATAAAACAGTAATGTCATCAGAATTAGGGTTTTCAATTTCAGCACCATCATTTCCCACACTTTTCATCTCCTATTCTCTTTTAAGTACAATCGTCAAAATTTTATTTTAATTTCTTATCCCAATTAATCTTGATTCCTTTCAGTGCAACATAGTATGCATGCTAAATTTCAAAAAAATTATTTACATTTTTTTGTATATATTATTTTCTCAGTGCATCATTATGTAACAACAATTTCACTTCTGAGATAAAAATTAAAAATAAATGAAAGCACATGTTTTCTTTGTCAAGGGAAATGTCTTTAAGATAAGACATAACTGATTGAATATGATTTTCTACTGTATAATTTATTTGTATGTGATTTTTACTTTTTGCATATGGATTACCCTTAGAAAGAGACTACTTATCTTTTCTTAAATGAAGCCTACATTTGTTGTCTATGAGAGGAATTTACTACTTGACAACATGTTGCTTGACAATAGGTTCATGAACTTCATACAAATTAATATTGGTGTAAAAGGGCATGCCCACAAATGTTGTTTGGCCTAGAATTATAATGGAAAATAAAAAAACTTGCTAGAAGAATAAAATAGGTTTTCAATTATCCAAGTACAACATAATATTACTGAATCATTTCAAAGTTTAGGCCATAATAATCATCTTTTTTTAAACATGGATTGCAAATAATTCTAAAAATTTAGAAGTCTTGGTCATTAACATTATTGTATGCTACAATGTCATCCAGTGTATCATTGTCAATGTTCATATGTTCTTTCAAGTATTTAATATTATCATCATCCTCATCTTGACCTGCATCATCTTCATCAACATTGGAATTTTACTATAGACCATCTATATTGTTACTAGATGTATTTGGATCATCATTTTCTATACCATACATATTGTTGTCTTCCATAACATCATATAACTTTGGATTGTTGTCTTCTTGTTCCTGAACATAACCATCTTCAACGTCATCATGGATGTCAATTCCTTCGATGTTCTCTAATCCCTCTCTCTCATTTTGTTGGCCATCATTGTTTTGCTTAGTATCCACTAATGCATTGTCAAATACATGCCTTAATCTTGGATCATAGTGTATGACAAATATCCATTTTGGGTCCAAAATATCTTCATAGAAAAATACCTGCACATGAACGACATACATATATTAGACATATGTTATAATTTTTTTATTGATTAATAAACACATGTATATATTCGTAATAATCTATGAATTAATAGATTAATGATCACCACCACTTCTTGTTTGAGTTAAAGAAATACCTGCTCACAATGAATTGGTAGAACATAAGGCTTCTTATCCTCTGGTAGGAACGATGAGGATTCTATAGAAAATAATCCACTGTGAGTATCATGTCTTTGTGTCCTCTCAAATGCTTCATACCATCTACACTTAAAAATACATTTAAAAGAGCAGTAATCCAACTCAATAATTTATTGTATTTTCCCAACATATTGTAGATTCCCTTCAATTATATTCTTATCTTTTGAGCTTGATCAACTGGATTGCTTGAAGTCAACCATGATGCCACAATCGAAGGATTGTCTCTTTACGTCTACACGTTCTACACGATAATGTTGACCATATTCCCACATTGTTTGATATTTCCTCGCGTGTGAAAGACCATTTATTTTAGTGAAAAAAATATAATGACGAATATTAAAATAGTTAAGACTATTACAACTATAAGGAAACAACATTTTGTAAAATTCTACCTATACCTATCTTTCACATCCTCTAGACATGTTGATTTCATCTTCTTTTATGTTTGAATCTATACCTGCATCTTCTATTTGATTTTGAATTTGTTCAGTAACCCATTCTAGTGGGAAATCTTTGCCCCATTCCCCAAGCAGATGACTGGGAAATGGAGTATTCCTTGGTATTGGTCTCTTAAACTGTATCCTTGCTTCTAACACTTCTCTCTTTTTATCATAAAGATCAATCCATTTGTTCATAAAGTCCATGTGGTACAGAATGAACTTGTCAAGTATAGAACTTTTGTCTATACCTATTACATGTCAACATATTTATTTCAAACTCCAAATGTCATGCTAGTAATTTCACAAATAAATTACAGAGTAAGTTAATGATTGCAAGAAAAACAACCACACTGATTGTGAATTTACTTACTAATTTGTACTTCAACACCATTAGATTGTGGTTTTTCTCCATCAATAATATCTAATGCTCATTCTTCATCCCAAACATGGTGGCCATCTTCAAAATCCTTACCAAGGAATTCACACAAGAAGAAAAGTGCTTCATTCAATACATACCCTTCAACCATGTAGCCCTCTAGACGTGCCTTTTGTGAGACATATCTTTTAAGAGTTTTCATATACCTCTCAAAGAAAAACATCCACCTTGTTGATACGACACCCACTAGTTCAATGTCATCGACTAAGTGTATAATTAAATGGACTTGTAGGTCCATGAAACTTGTAGCGAGCTCCTTCTCAACTACACATACAATTTCTACAATTTCCTTCTTCCACTTTGCCACTTTACATTCATGGATCTCCTTGGAGGTCACCCACCTAATATAAGAATAGTAAATTAGTATGAAACGTTTATCATAAATTAAAATGCAATATAATATCTCTATGTCTCTCACATATGAACATTTCATATAACCACATACCTTGTAAATGCTGACAATTGACTTATGGCATTCCTTAAGTCAACTGTAAGACATGAATCCCCCCTAATTTTCAATGGCATGATATGCTATCAAACACATTTATGAAAAGGTCATTAGTAATTTTTTTCTCACACAACAAAATATCAAAATAAATTTAGTCCTTAATCAATGTTACTAGTAAATGTTAAATGTTGATATATAATACCTTCATTAAATTATGAAAATCATGTGTTTTAAATCATGTGATATGTCCATCAACTGTAAAAGATTTAGTCAATGATGGTCTAGTTGGTCTAGCTCTTTTTTTTTTCAGTTGGTCTAGCTCTTTTTTTTTTCAAAATTCGTGGAGCTTCTACATATGTTTCATTTTCCCTATTTGTACACAAATATTTTCTATCAAATTTGGTACGTGAAAGAGAAATATCTCTCCTTGAAGACAAGGTGTCCTTCTCTTTGCCTGATATGTGTCAAAATATAAAATTTGGGACATTTTTGAAGATGTGCATAGGATCTAATAGGTGAGATATTAATAGATCCTTCTAGTAAGGGAGCTCATAAAATATAGATTTCCTTTCCATTCCTTCTGGCATATTAACTACAACTTGTTTTGGTTCATCAATTGAATCAACCAGATCAAAAAAATCTGCCCAAGTTTTCAATTCAACATCTTCATACTTCTTAAGCCAATCACCTAGACCCATAATCATGGGAGGGCCTCTATTTTCAACTTTTAGATCAAATTGATTCTTCAGGTGATTTCTAAACCTATGATCTAGTGGCAGAAAAACCCTATTGTTTTCATAAATAAATTTATGTAGAACTTTAGAATACCACCCTTGAAAATGTTTTGCACATCTTGGACATGAAAATATCACCTTTGTTTGAAGCCCTGCATTTCAATAATCAATGTTAATAACATAAAAAAGGTACAAAACTAAGTATGAAAGTTGGGATGAAAATAACTTATGAATGTAAATACATAGATATTTTATCTTACTACAACAAACACCAAGTCCTAGGAAATCATGAATAGTCCAACATAGCACACCATAAAACATTAAGGACCTATTTGATGGAGGATGTGATATGTCATACATTCTTATTCCTTTCCATGGTAGTTGCATCTCATCAATAAAAGGTGCAAGATAAACATTCATGTTTTTAACTAGATGTTTTCCCGAAACAATGAGAGCATAAGGTGCTCCTTTCTAACACTCATCCATGGGGGAATATTGTATACTATCAATCCAACTGGCCAAACACTATAATTTGAGCTCAGGAAAGAGAATGGGAACACTCCATCAATTGTAAGACCAAACCTGATACTATGGGGTTCATCTTTGAATTTTTTTGGCCATTTTTCCTCTGTATTTCATTGCTTTGGAGTCGGTTGGAATTCACATGAATCCATCTTTACGCCTATTCTTTTCATGCTAGTTCATCAATTTTTCTAGTGAATTGCAACGAAACATTCATTGAAGTCTAGGTATAATTGGCATGTGACTTAAAACCTTCTTTGGAATTGTAGGACCTTGTACATTTGTATGCTATCTCTTCTCTTTGCATATAGGACATTCTACCTTGTTTTCATATTCATCTCTATATAAAATGCAATCATTTTTACATGATTGAATTTTCTTATATTCAATCCCCAACTCAACCAACAACAAATGTGCCTCTCTGCAAGTTGATGGCAACATGTATTCTCTTTAGGGAATACTTTAGTTTTTAGTGCCCTATAAGATTGCTAGAGATTAAATCAATTGAATGTTTGACTTATGATGAACATGTTTGATATGTCAATCTATACTAGGACTATTTATATATAATATATGGTTTTAAAATCCCCTTAAGGAAATATAAATGAAGTTGATGAATGTTTACAAATTATGTACACCAATTGACAATCCAATGCAAGAAATAGATTTTAACTCACTTCAATAGGGTAGTGAATCCTTTGTCTGACCAACCAAATAGTGAATTGATTTCTAATAATATTAATGTGCATGCCAGTTTTGAGGTTCTACTTGCACCCAATTTGAACATGGGTGTCTTTGTTACTTGCTTGATGGAGTCTTTTCTATTGTTATCATCAACATTACATTGGTGGTAATTAACCCTGCTATCATCATTAATGTCAACCATATCATCATTATTGTCATAATTGTTTCCATCCCCAAAGAAACCTATAAGCATTTCATTCAGTCCCTCTTCATGCACTGCATTTTCACTATCATGATCATCATCATTAAGGCTAGGTGGCATGTCATCAGTGTATGTGACTCTCATCAACTCTTCAAATTTCTTAGGTGGTAGTGTTCTCTTCAATCTTGCTCTTATCACCCTAGTATGGTTTAAAGGATGGTTTGGATCATCCCGTCCAGATCTTAATAACCCAATTGGATCTTGGTTATTAGTATGTGTTTCATCAAAATCTTCTACCTATCAACAAACAAAAGCATTATTTAATGTTTGGAAACAATTGGATAAATCATAAATGTATCAATTTCAAAGAAATCTAATCAAATATGGCTTAAAAAATAAAAATATAAATTGTATGAACATATATGCCTACCTCTTCTTCAGTGCAATCATTTGTTGTTTCTATAGTATCCATTGGCATATCCTCTTCCACACACTGTCGTCTACGTGATTTAACAGTTTTAGGTCCACATCCACGTACATATTATCTTCTTTTGCTAGTTGAATGCCCAAGCTCTGCATTTGCTCCAATATCCATCTAAAATAATCAACAACATGCATTAATTTATGTCAATATTGGATAATGTACATTATAAATTTCAATAATACTGTGAAAAAAGATGGATGTATCAAAAAATGCCATCAGATCATTTTTTCTAGGTAAGTTAAGTCAAAATTTGAGTACCTGATGTCCCACTTCATCTGTTGTGTCCTCATTTGATATGACACAATTTTTTTCCATTGCCTCATCTCACCCCTATAATACACAACATATAAAATAATGTTTAGCACACCAATTATATCATTTCAACGAGTATGCTATCCAACACAACTCACTTTAGTCATATATTTGACATATTGATATCTCCTCTATGTTGTAGCATTTGTGAATTCATAAACACCTTCCTCCTTTGGTTGAGGTTGCTTTCTCTTCTTACCTCTATTGTATCTACAGATTCTGTTGTCTCATCTCTTTCTGACCACTTTCCTCTCAGTGATCTAGTATTTCTACGTCGTCCATGTCCTCTCTCCATGGCATCCTCTATGAATAAAAATTCTACTGTAGAAGCTTTCACCGCACTACCACCGAAAAGGAAGAAGCAACTTTTGTGATAGTGGTAAAAACCACTCTACTCCACCGAGCTAATGAAGGAGCCATGGGACAATGGTGGTCATTGCACTACTACACACCAATTGTAGAAGACTTGCGGGAGTCACCGCAACACCACCAGGAACAAAAGGAAGACTCGTGTGCCACCACAAAATCTTTCACTGCACTACCACCAAGAAGGATGAAGAACTTTGTGGGACTGTGGTAAAAAATTCTCTACCACACCAAGTTGATGAAGGAGCCATGAGACAATGGTGGTCACAAAAACAAGGTAGGAGTTGGAATTATTTCCAACACTCTAGATCCTATGATATACACAACAATGAAAATAGTCACTATACAACAATGATAAGTGCCTAATTAGGCACACTTGGCGCCGCCTTAGGCGCCCTAAAAAATTACATTAATGGAAAAAAGTTGGTGCTAAAGTTGGCGTTAACTAACGCTGACTAAACTGCCAACTACTGAATTAAAATTGAAAATTAAAAAATTTCTTGTGTGAAGTAAGAAATCAAATGACAAAAAGGGGAAAAATGTCATGCAAAGGAAGAGAGCAGGGCACTACCAACAACTGATGAGAAATTCAATTTAGTTTTTGACACCATAGGTAAGGTTACAATTTTTTTTCTTTGTTGAATTCGTGATTGTTTATTGCTCTTTGTATTTCATTTGAATTCGTGATTGTTTACTGGTTTGTGGCCTCTAAATTATCCCATCATTATAAATTGTAAAACCTTTGAGAAACCAACAAAAAAATTTACCCTACCCATTTGAGCTTTGGCTCAAATATTATAGCACAAAGCCAGGATGCCTCTATATTCTTTCCCTAACTTGGGTATCAAGGAAATAGTGAACTGTTTGGAAAATCTGGGAACTGGGTCGGTCACTGCTAAGCAACTACTGAAAGTAAACACAGAAACTACTTGGTTTTGTCCAGTCATGCCATAGTCACCAATGCCAAGACAAATTTGTGCAAGATTGCATATGAAATAGTTTTCATGATAAGGTTATCAACACTAAGCAAACCTAGTGAACATATTTTCCCTAAGTTATCAACACTAAGCAAACCCAACGAACATGTCATTGCTAAGCAACTGCTAAAAATAAACACGGAAATAGCTTGGTTTTTCCCAGTTGCACCATAGTCACTGATGCCATGACAAATTCGTACAATATTGCATTATGAAAGATTTTTCATGATAAGGTTATCAATACTAAGCAAAGCCAATAGACATATTTTCCCTAGGTTATCAACACTAAGAAAACCCAACGAACATATTTTCCCACAAAACAAAACTTTCATACCACAAACTAGATGAAAAATTTCATACCTGACAGTGTGTACATTTTCCTCCACAGACTGGACAAAAATAATTTACCCTAGGCCACCTCAAAATATCAAGCAATAGAAGGAAGCGAGCATTGTCAACAGACTCTGGCCATAATGAGGTAATTCATTGTCAATTTATAGATTTTTAAATGTTTCCATTGTTTCTTTGAATTTTACTTTTTAGTTTTTTATTTCAAAATTTAAAAGAAGAAATATAATTTAAATATGTATATATATAGGGACATGAGACTAACAAAGATAAAGAGGAATTCTAGAACTTTTTAGTTTTTTATTTCAAATTTTAAAATAAGAAATATAATTTATATATATATATATATAGGGACATGTGACTGACAAAGATAAAGAGGAATTGGCTTCCATATTGGGGGTAGAGGAAATGAAAAAATTGGTTAATGTGGACTGGACAATGCTTTCTAGATACATAGAAAAACAATCTGGTAACACCCCTCAAACATTGCAAACAAATCAATTATGTCAAAGGGAATCAATTGATTCCCCCACTAGTCTTGGATTGAACAAAATATCTAGCAGGAAATTACTGACACAAAACTATAAGAATGTGCAACAGAGAGCAGAGACTTCCGATGTCCCAGCCACTCCTAGGACATAGACTTCTTCCATGTGCCATGTTATCAATCGTGCATTGGTAGCTACAATACAAAGATAGATTACAAGGTTTCAGGGGAAGTCTGAGTGATGGATGTTGGGAAAACATTTGTGAATAGGTTGAAGGAATCATACCTTCAACGGTTCAAAGACCATCTACATTTTCCATTCTCACAGATACCCATGCAACTGAAAAAAGTAGTTGTCCATGACATGGAGACTGAATTTGGCACAGGTTGGTCTATAAAGAAGATAAAGCTACAAATGTCTCAAAACTGCAAGATATTTCAATGCAACCAAACAAAGAAGATAAAATATATCCCTCCTGAGCTAAGGAAAAAAAGAAGGCCAATTGATGTAAGTATGAAAGTATGGAAAGAGCTTGTAAAAGCATATGAGAATTCCAATGCACGAAGGAAGTTCGGTGAGGAGAGTATGCAGGTATTTCAATTTTCTCATAAGATTATATCAAATTTATTAAACGATATTTAAATTTTATTTGTGCATATTTAAATTCAATTAGTATATATTTTAGGACAAGGCCTCCAAGGCTAGGCTTGAGAAACTTCATGCCACACATCGCAGTGTCTAGAAAGGTTTACAAGCCTTGATATGTACATTTGTAAGTATATTTAGTGTGTTAAATGATATTTTATTTTATTTTCCTTGGAAAATGTAAATGATTGCATATTAATTAGTTTAGGTAGTCCATGTGCCATGTTTTGATAGGAGGAGAAATATGGTTTCCATCCAAAGCAATTTGAAAAGAATATGTTACAAAACAAAAAGTGGAACGATTTTGTACTCTTGGATGGAGAACAAGGTATCAATAGTTGAGTTTCAATAACTTAGTTGGATATTGTTGTGTTAATATGTCAATTTGCATCTGTTGTGTTGAGTTCTTTATTGATGCATAGGATGAGTAAATAGAGCTCAAAACTTATGATTACAATATGACCATTTATGTGCATGAATAAATAGTAGAAGGATGTAGATGAAATGTGTAATGGTTGGTTGTCATAGAAGTAAAACTACTGAAGTAGAAACACTGATGGAGTTAACATATATGCATCATTTGCATAAATAGCTAAAATGCGTAACAAATATTAATCAATACATTGAATTTTGAGATGCGTTGAAATAATTAAAAAAAATATGTTTTGGGAAAAATATCAGCA